>PVIY010036816.1:0-25163 GCA_004026745.1 Myrmecophaga tridactyla
TCATAAAAATGTCCAAGCTAAGTCGTTCCAGAGAAAGATACCTTGACTCAAGAAAACCTGATAGGTCCAGGACACCTGTGTCAGCTGGGAAGGGATTTGCTGTCATCTGCTGGTCCTTTGGTTTCTGGTTTCAAACAGCTTCCCTGGGATAATTTACTTTCTGCATCTCCAAATGTCTGGGTCTAGAATTGGCTCTGTGAGCTCTGAACTCTCTCCAAAATGTTTCCCCTTTTAAAGTACTCCAATAAACTAACCAAAATACACCTTAAATGGGCAGAGTCACATTTCCATCTAATCAAAAGACCACACACCTACAATTGGGTGTGTCACATCTCCATGGAAGTAATTTAACCAAAAGGTCACAGGCACAATTGAGTGGGTTAATCTCCATATAAACAGTCCAATCAAAGTTTCCCCCATATTACTGAATCAGGATTAAAAGAAACACGGCTGCCTTCACAAGATTGGATTAGGAAAAAGGACATGGCTTTTCTGGAGTACATAACAGCTTCAAACCAGCACAGGCATATTTCTACCAATTCAAAAACTTTAAAACATGTTTACATGAAATCATTCATTAATTCACCACTTTGCAAATGTAAAGATCTCAGCATAATATAAATAAGAAGAATAAAAGAACCACACATTTTCAGGAGTTGCCATAGAATGGGAAAAACATAATTAAAACAATAATTATAATAGGCTATGTTAAAGCTCAGATATTCACAGGATATTACTAATGTTATTTAAAATGAATTGTGCACCTTTGTGCATTTACTCCTTACTATAAATTGTTTATGTTAATGAAGTGCTTTTTAGTTTTAAAACTACTGAAAAGTATCCTTATTCTAGCCAGTCTTGAATCATATATCCTGAGTTTTTTTTTTAACATTCCATATTCAGATAACATTAGAAAATGCTGGAAGTGCTATGAAATGCAAAATTTCATTATTTATAGGGATGCAATTGGGTATATTGTTTACTATAAGAAAAATAGATTTAAATCAATTCTCTATGATTTATCAGCTATGTGACTTTTTTATTTATTTATAAAATGGAAATTATATAATGTTTCCTAAATTGGTAATTAAATGATATAACATTTAATGTGGTTATTATAATATTTGATGCACAGTAAGGGCCAATTAATTAGTTTATTCTTATTATTATCATTTTGCTTTATTCCTTATATGAATAGCTTTATTAAAAGTTTTTGGACCTAAGCACCAGAAAAAAAAAAGTCCTATAAGTAACTAAAATGCTTTCTAACTTAAAATATTGAAAATCATTACTGACTATGATTCCCATTTAATGTTGAGCTCCTGGAAACTCAAACTGAGTATGAAGCGCAATTTTAATAACTTGGCAGGTTACTGGTCTGCATATATAACTATCTTTTGAATTTTCTCTTGGTCTTGAACTGTATATCTGGTTGCAATTTTTATCGTGTTAAATTTTATTGTATGCATTCTTATAAATGGATTCAATATTTTGAAGACTCAAAAGCTATAGATAAATGCACATGTACATTTATATAATATTGTTTGGAAGAGCTGAGAATTTCAGAGACAGGACTCATATTAAATTTCTCTAATGTTATTTAATTATTGTTCCTGATGTTTGAGGACAGAGCTAACAGACACTGAATTTTTATTTCCCTGAAATTAATGAGTCATCAAAACTCTTCACTTCCTTATAAATTCAAGTCAATATTAAAAAAATGAGTACTTAGAAAAATATGTGCATGGTATTTCATTTTAAAGAGTTTAGATGTTAAGCTTCTCTTATTCAGAGACGAAATGTTTTCTGTAATGAACAATGTAAAAAATTAAATTAAGATATGTAGTTTAAATTATTTTGCCCCTGTCCATTTTAAAAATTGTCTTACAATTTCATTTGGAAATCATATTCCTCAAATGCTAACTTTATCAATTTATTATGTCATTTATTCATCAGAAACATGAAGAGGCTTCTTAATTTACCCAGGAAGCTTCAGACAGAATAAACATGTATACCAAAGGCTATATTGTGTTTAAAGATATTTTTTAGAAAAACAAATTTTTGTTACCTCTTAAAAATTTTCCCTATAGTTAAGTCAAGAAAATTTGTTTGTTGCTAACCATTCACATTATATTGATTCCTGCCCGCGAGGCCTTCTGGCCATTTCCATCTCTAATTCCTTCCATCTACAGGTAAACAGGTAATAAATTTCAGCTTTGGTTGATTGTTCTGTTAGTTACATTTATAGTCCTAATTATACACACTTTTACTTTGTTAATTTCTCACATACAGATCTTATCTACTGATATTCTCCTGTAGATGATGAGGCTTTAATACACTTAATCCACTCCTCTCGCAAACCCACATGAAAATCACCTTTCAATAATACCTCGACAATTTTCTGATCAAAATCATTTTAGTCAGTGTAGATAATACATGGTCCCTAAAAACCAAATCATGTATCTTTCCATAGTTAAGTAAGACTGATCATCCTAAAAGTAGCCCAAAGAAAGATCCCTCCTCCTCCACTTCATTTAATGCTCTGGAATGAGGGAATGGACATCCTAAGGTGGTACAGAAGTGATATCCCTTCATTTTTTAAAAAAAGTGTCATCAACCAAAACTTCTTTCTTCAACTGTGATTTCATACCTGATTTATATAAGTCCTATTAATTGAAGATCATTTGAAGACAATGCAGGATAACTTTACTTCCAGGAAGGATATATCGGGTCCATGAATGAATGTAGCTGATGGTCAGAAATCCATGTATTTGTAGGAGTAAGGCTGTGAACTTGAACTTGAAGAATCACTTTCTTTTTCTGTTTTTTTTTCAGATTTAATCAAAGGAAGCTATAGAAAACATCTTCATTAAAACTGGTGGTTTATTTTCCTTGAATTTGCTTGAAGATATTATGCACTAATATATCTCCCGAAGCCTTACCTGGCAATTATTTTTAGGCAGTTCTTGAAATTGTTTTAGAGTAGACAATGAAGCTATGTAACTAATATTTCTTTATTAGTTACTTATTAGTAACTTAAAGTTACTTATTAGTAACTTTATTTCTTGCTAGCTAAAATTTTCAGAACTCACCTAAATCAATTGACCTTCATAACTGTATTATGTTTTTTCTAAGAAGTGCTATAAACACATTTATTTTTCCTTCTTATAATTTATCACATTCTTTAATGATCATTATTAATTATTTTATTTCCAATAAATTGCCTCAAGGAATTGTGGAATAACTTGAGTATAATTGAAATAAAAATAGTTATAATTCTATAGGAATTGGCTATGTGTTTACTTCAACCAGAATAAAAGATGAACTACAAGGCTGTAGTTCAATGCCAATAGTTATCAGGAACTTCTATGACAGGCTACTTAGCATTACCTTGACTCCCTTAATGTCAGATGAAAAACGTATCATTGACCTTTAATACAAGGGCCCAGTAAGATTTCACTAATATGTAATTATTTAAATGTTTGCAAATATAATTGACAATATGAAAGCTACTGAAGAAAATTAAAAAGGAAAATACTACCATAACCTGTTAAATACTGAAGTAAAAAAATGAATTTTACAATATACACTGTGATTAACTATACCCATAAGTTTTAAAATATCAGAATTTGACATAGGATAAATGTTCATATTTATGAACTATAGCTAAATGTATATGGTTTAGTACCAGAACAAGATATGACAGGACTAAAGAGTACGTTTCCATTACCATGTAAAGAATTGTTCTAATACTTAGAAGCTTAAAACCACAGACATGCTTTATCTAACAGTTCCTGTGGGGCAGATGTTCTGTCTCCTGGTTTCTCATGAGTGTGTGTGCGGGCTACAGGGCTTGTCTAAGGCTGAGGATCCACTTGCACGATGGCTCATTCACACGTCTGTTCCTTACCACACAGGATTCCTCATATAGTTCTTCCAGTCCTTATGGCATGGCAGCTGCTTTCCCCCAGTGAAAGGTCTGTGAGGAGAGAGAGAGAGAGCGAGCGAGCAGTATCTTTAAAGGTCTAGTCTTAGAAGTGACATACCACCAATTCTGCCCATTTCATTAATCACATGAACAACTCTGAAACAATGTGGGAGGGTGTGCAGGTTTGAAAATATTATGTACCCAAGAAAAGCCATGTTTTAATCTTGATCCAATCTTGTGAGGACAGCCTTTACTTTTAACCCCAGTTCCATACTGTAGGTTGGAAACTTTGACTACATGATCTCTACTCAATTGTAGGTTTGGCCTTTTAATTAGATGGAGATGTGACTCCAACCATTCCAGGTGGTCTTGATTAGTTTATTAGAGTCTTTAAAAGGGGAAGCATTTTGGAGAAACCTCAGAAATGACAGAGCCAACAGAAACTTCAGAGCAGAGCTGACACAGATGCTGACACTTGTAGAACAGAGATACGTATGTTTGGAGATACTTGGAGCCCAGCAGATATCACCATGAAATTTTAAGCAAGCCAGAACCTAGAGAAAGCCAAGGGAAGCCAAGAGATGAAGGTCAGCCCCAGAGAAGCAAAGTGAGGAACCCCCACAGAAATAGAGACCAAAAGAAACAGAGCCCAGAAGCAAGGGACAAGGAGATGGCAGCCATGTGACTACCCAGCTGACAGAGGTATTCCTGACCTATTGGCCTTCCTTGAATTAATGTATCCCTCCCTGAATGCCTTAGTTTGGACATTTCTATAGGCATAGAATTGTAAACTTATAACTTACTAAATTCCCATTTTAAAAGCCATCCCAGTTCTAGTATATCACACCCTCACATCTTGCAAACTAAAACAGAGGGGATAGACAGGGACAAGAGTACTAAGTAACAAGCTTCTTTGGGACCATTGGAGGCTGGCAATCATAGGGAGAAACTTGGACTTTTGTTTTCCTCCATGTTCACACTGAATGATGCTTCACAATCTATAGTTTCAGAGGGCTATTTAAAAATCCAAATGAGTTATTATCTGTAATTTATTTTTTTAAGATTGCATATGTATAGATGACTATTGATAAATAATAAATAAGCAGCAATATTGAATCATTTTCTAATGATTTTTGATCAATGATCAATGGATAAAATCATTTCAGAATGTTTAAAGTTCTGTAGAAAAATGCTAACACAGGGTGGTACAACAGTGGCTCAGTGGCAGAATTCTCACCTGCCATGCCAGAGACCCGGGTTTGATTCCTGGAGCCTGCCCTTGTTAAAAAAAAAAAAAATGTTAACATAATAAAATTTGAATTCTGGATTGGAATATAAACTCACCAACAGCACAGGCATATGTCTCATTCTTCCTATCAAAATTACCATGGAACATGTTATATTACTTTATCGGGCTTTTATGACAAATACCATGCAAGGGTTTGGCTTAAAAATGGGAATTGACTGGCTTACTGTTTCAGAAGCTAAAAGTTCAAAATTAATGTAACAGCAAACCTTGTTATCAGCAACACCTACCCTGATTCAGTTGGGCAATACCTTAACTAAAAAGAACATCTTTAAAAGTCCTATTTATAAAAGGGTTCACACCCACAGGAATGCAGATTAAGATTAAGGACACATGTGATAGACTGATGCTTCACAATCTATAGTTTCAGAGGGGCATTTAAAAATACAAATGAATTAGTTATTATAGAACATAAAATTATGGACCCTATCCATAGGACACAATTTGGAATACAATACATAAATAACTGATAATAGATTAAATAGAATACACTACTGAATAGAAGAAATAACTGTTGAATCAATGAATCTGATTTATTTATATGATTTATTTTCAAGATTGTGTATGTAGTACACAATTCAATCTATCAAACATATGAGAAGTGGTGGAGTTCAGATGGCACTGAAAACTAAGGGCACACATCCACTTCCTAAATGGAATTCCACCCCAGCTATAGTCAGATACACTTGATTTAAAACTTCAGTTTACCCATACCTTGACCTTCAGATTATTGCATGTAAATAGATAGTGAGCATAGAAATGGAGATTTATACTCATTTTCATGTCACAACAAAAGCTTAGAGATCTAATCTTATTTTATAAAATAACTGGTATTAACATTCCCAATCTTTTCTCCCAAGTTCCATGTGCTTCTCATTATAATAATCCTTTGGAGAAAACAATCCCCTATGATACTCCTCAGATACTAACATGTGGGCGGGGTGAGGTGCATTATCTAATGTCTTTTGTACCCAAAGTAAATACAAAGAATGTCATGACATATTCCCTCTTTATTTTATTCATTCTGTATTCTAAGAAAAAAAATTATAAAGTGTAATATTATAAAGTGTTTCAACTTTCTAAGGGCATCCTTTTTTTTAAAGTTTTTTTTTTTTTTTAATTTGCATATGGGCAGGACGCACCAGGGATCGAACTCCAGACCTCCAGCACGGCAGGTCGGAGCTCTGCCTGCTGAGCCACAGCACCCGCCCCTAAGGGCATCCTTTTAACTTTTCTTCTATTTCTGTCTATCACCTCTGAAAATAATAATTATTTTCCTTTTAAATGACACAGTGTGATGCTTATTTACACATATATATATATATCCACACATTTACCAATTTATTTCTTTATTATTATTTTTTGCTACTTGTATCTCATAACCACATTTAGTTTTTAATTTCTATCCTATTGAAATAGTCCATGTAGTGGGTTTTTTTTTACCGTAAAAGTATGTATGAAGTAATACACAATCTCATTTTCGATTAAAAATGTATGTATTTCACCCTTGCTTTTGGATAGTATAGTAATTGACTAAAGAAATTATAGGTTGACAAGCTTTTATACTTAGTACTTTGGAGCTGTTAATCCAATATTTTACATATTCTTTTTCTGGTGTGAAGTCCATTTTTTCCATTTAAATTTCTTTGTAGATATCTGTCCTCAGTTGTTGCTTTTATGATACTATTTTGTCTCTAGTATTCTATGGTTATATTAGGTATGGATTTGTGTTTGTATATCTGTTTAGAACTTAATGTTCTTCATTGATCTGAAGGCATGCATTTTTCATCAGTTCTGGAAACCTTTTACACCAGTAGATTTTTGTATATTGCAATCCTACCTAACAGAATATTTACCATAATCTAGCTGTAGAATTGACTGCTTGGTATGTATTATTTATCCCCAACAAGTTCACATTAGAAAATTTTATCTCTACTTTTCCTATTCTATGAGTTGGACTTATACATGTAAATATATTGCCAAAGGTCACAGAATAGTAAGTGGAAAGCAAATAATTGAACTCACATTCTAATTCAAACTCAGACTTCTAACTGCAACCAACTACTGTTATAATGAGGATCTCTACTGACAAATTATTTTAGTTATATAAAACAGCTACTAGAGCATCTGATGTTTCATTTGTCACACTGCAGCATTCAAAATATTGATTTTGTATAAATATATCTAGGAAATAGAAGGTGAAAGATGCTTTGTATTAGGCATTTATTCTGTGAATTTGAATCACAGATGATTTCTCCCAGCAATAAATATAGGCCAAGTTATTTCCAGAGAATATTTTTATGAAAACAAATTAAATATTTTGTCATGCAATTACTGTGCTATAAAAATGTAGACAACTACTAGAAGTAAAATTTTTAACTTAATAAAAGAAATTAAATAGAAGAGCAGTGACATTGATAGACTAAAAATTTAAAAGACTGAACAAAGAGATGTTTGGTATTATAACAGAGAAAGCGAACAAAAAGAGTTATTTTAGATGTTATAAACCAAATTCCTCATTTTACACAAAAGAGCACATTGATGTGCTCATCTCTAAATTATTTTAGTAACTAGTCTTCTATTGCTTCATATATAATTTTAAATTGGATTTTCCACTGAAAGCTATTTTTTGGCTGTGCTGATTTGAAGGTATTATATATCCCAGAAAAGCCATGTTTTATCCTGATGTAATCTTGTAGGAACAGCTGTTTCTTTTAACCCTGATTCAATGATAGGTTAGAAATTTTAGATTACATTATCTCCATAGAGATGTGACACACTCAATTGTGGGTGTGAACTTTTGATTAGATGGGGACATTCTGGGTGGGTCTTGCTTAGTTTTCTGGAATGCTTTAAAAGAGGAAACATTTTGGAGAGCACCAGAAACGACAGAAAACTACAGGGGCCTCAGATGCTTGGAGCCCATCAGACGTTGCCATGCAATGTTAAGCAAGCCTAAACTGGAAAGAGCCAAGGGAAACCAGGAGACGAAAGCCAGTCCCAGAGAAGTAAAGCTGAGGAGCCCCGCAGGAACAGGGGTTGAAATCAATGGAGCCCAGGAGCAAGGGACCAGCAGATGCAGGCCATTTGTCTACCCACTTGACAAAGGTGTTCTTGACTCATCAGCCTTCCTTGAATTAAGGTATCTTTCCATGGATATCTGAGTTTGGACAATTTTATAGGCTTAGAACTGTGAATTTGTGACTTCTTAAATTCTCCTTTTTAAAAGCTGCTCCAGTTTTGGTGTATTGCACTCTGGCAGCTTGCGAACTAAGATGATGACTTTCAGTTTTATGAGCTTCGGTTGGTTTGTTTTAGATTTTGGTTTCTACATTTTAGAATTTGGCTCCTGTTTTAGTTTATTAATGCTGCTGTCAATGCAGTATACAAGAAATTGGTTGGCTTTTATAATGGGAATTTATTAAGTTACAAGCTTACAGTTCTAAGGACATAAAAATGTCCAAACCACGGCATCCAGAGAAAGATACCTTAACTCAAGAAAGGTAGTTCTGGGAAGGCATGTGGCTGGCATCTGCAGGCCCTTTTGCTTCTGGTGTCAAAGAGCTTACCTTTAAAAAGTCAACCCATGTCTGGTATATTGCATTTCCAGCAGCATTAACAAATTAAACAGTTCCTAAATCTTATATTCTATATAAAATTGCATGAAACAACAGAGTTGGTCAGATAAAAAAATTAAACCTGTCAAAAGTTTATCTTTGTTGTAGTCTGAAGTGATGATGTGAAAATATACAAATTCCTAATAGGAGTTTAAAGCCTCTCCAAAAGTAACCAATATCATCATCACTCTAATTAATCTTTTGCTGCATTATATTATAGAACATTTATCTATACTCTAATTAAAAGTTGCATATTTCTATCCCCATTCTTTTTCATTTCAATCAAAATTTGATACATGTGAAGAAATAAAAGGTCTTACTTGGACTCATGAGCAAATATGTTATTGACTATATATCTATAATATTACCTTTCACAATTTTCAGAGGAAGACCGATTCTGTGAATAAAGAAGCATAAAGAAAAAAAAGAAGCATCAAGATAATATTTTTCAAATACTTATACATACATATATATATATATATCAAGGTTGTGATTGATAACTATTCTTGACATTTTCTAAATGCACCTGCCTAAAGGGACATGATGTATGCAAACTATATTCTTAAAATGCTCAGGGGAAAAGGTAATAATGTGTACATGTTAAACATTGGTGCATTTGAATAATAGGTATAAAAGAGTTCTTTGTAATATCCTTCACCTTTCTGTAAATTTGAAGCTATTTCAAAATAAAATTTTTTTTAAATCTGCATTTCTGCATTCCTTTGTAAAGTTATAGATGTAAATAATAGTAGGTCTAGCAGGAGCTATTAGACATTCAGTATTTGCTTCTATATCATCAACATTTTAAAAAATCATCATGAACTTTCAGGAAAATATATTTCTTTGGGTTTCCTTCTAGTTTCAGCAGCAATATAGCTTAGCCTAATACTTAGAGATCATTGTCCTTGTACAGTTTAAAATTACGTTCTTAAACTTGAAGCCCTTTGGTAAAATTCCACTCATAAACTAGTGGAAATGGTTTCAGCTCATTAGGATCAAATTATAACACCTGGTATTTGAAAATGAAACTGTGGTAACATCAGAAGCAGATATAGTATTTCAAAATTGTTGGCATCAAAGAGAACTTTCCCATTGAAGCTTAAAGAATATTTATTTTGCTACATTTTTATTACACATCAATTCTCTTCATTCCTTATTTCAATCACTAAAACTTACTTCTAGAGTCCAAATAACTTACCAAATACTGAGACACAGTAATTCACAAATTATTGCCTTAAAACCATCATATTTAACTGGGGAAAATCTTATTTCTAGTCCATCAGTTCAGAAGTGCAAAGCACATAGATAAAGGCAGAATGCATATGAAGATCTGAAGGACAATGTCATTTGCATTTATTCACTACCTGCGAGGTTTGCCAAAGAAACAAAATATCATTTTGGTCTTCGGCAAGATTTAACTTGAAGGTGGGGGAGTATTATGTTAAATTCAAGAAGTAAATCAAAAGATTTTGAGGTACTTCCTTAAACTATTAATAACAGCATTTTTGATTGATCAATACTATATCCTTTTAGACATGGGTAAAAAAAGCCCCCTTAAGAGTGCAAATATTTGCTATAGAGATGTAGTGTTGGAATCATAATGTTCCCATATGCATATGGGTGCCTAATTTTGTAATGAGGTGGGGAAGGGCAGTTTTAAGGGGCCAGGAGGGTGCTTTAAAGAGTATGATCTTGGGAATGAGAGATGTCAGGGTTGGAAGCTAATTTACATGCTAACTGTGCGTCAGGGTGAGTTACTGAATCTCTCAACCTCTTTCTGTGAAATCAAATTGACATACAATTTACAAAATTATTGCAAATAGTAGGCATTTTATAAAATTTGCTTTCTTTCCTTTTTCACTCCTCAACCACCTCATCTTACTTCTCTTAGATGCCATATCCTCAGCCTCTGCATTCATTTTCTTTCAAAATTGGGAATCATCAATCCCCGGTAGAGAATTTAGGTTGAGTCTGAGTATCATCTACACACTTTGCAAGAGACATTTGGGAATATTAACTCCACCTCAAGGAAGGGAGCCAATCATCTCTCATATCCTCAAGTGATTCCAAAAAAGAAAAGATCCAGATAAAAAGTTGGCCTTTATATTTCCATTACAATTTTCAAAATGCCAGTGAAGAGTGAGACCAAGAATTTAGACAGAATTTAGATTTACAAACATAAAATTTCATTTTTAGCTGGCAAGAATAGAATTACAAAATATTTGCTTGAAAACGTACCTTTCTGAGTCCCAATAGATTTTATTCCATCATCAATTCCTCCTTCCCTATAGGTTTTCAATGGATTGCTTTCCTTATTTTTTTGTGGAAGCAAAAGATGATTCTCACATTTATTTTTTTTTCATTAGAGAAGTTGTAGATTCACAGAAAAACCATGCAGAAAAAACAGACTTCCCATATACTTTTCTCCTTTCCTCCCATTAGTAACACCTTGTATTAATTAGTGTGGCACATTTTTTACAACTGATGAAAGATTAATGTTATAACTGTAGTCTTCACAATAGTTCATGATGAACATTAGGGTCCATCATACTGTACATTATGATTTTAAAATTTTTATTCTAACAACATGTACACAATATAAGATTTCCCCTTTTTAGCCACATTCAAATATCTAATTCAACATTGTTCATTTTTTTCACAATGTTATGCTACCGTAACCATCCTATATTATCAAAACTTTTCTATCACTTTAAATAGAAACTGTACAATTTCACCTTCTCTTCCTCTACACCAGCCCCTGGTAAGAGTATTCCCATTCCTGCCTCTATGAATTTGCTTATTCTAATTATTTCATATCAGTGAGTTCATACAATATTTATCCTTTTTGTCTGCCTTATTTCACTCAGCATGATGTCTTCAAGACTCATCCATGTTGTACATATCAGAATGCCATTCCTTTTCATGGCAGAATAGAAACTTCTTTATTTTTTACAGAAACTTCCTTTTTTAATGTTTTATTGTGAAATATAACATATATATGAAAAAGAAAAAGCAATAATTTTCAAAGTACACTTCAACAAGGAGATACAGAAGAGATTTCATAGTTTGGTATGGGTTACCATTTCACAATTTCTCTTGTCATCTCCCCAAATCTTCTGTTGCCCAATATTTACAGATATCCTCTATTTGCAAATTTCATAGAATAATTCCAGCATTATTCTTAGTCTAATGTTTAACATTATTGACCACACTTTCTTATTTTCAACTCTACCCTTCCTTGCTTAAAGGATGCCCTCCCTCTCTATTTATGCCTTGTAATTCCTCTTCTACTTCCTACAATGTTCGTGCTTCTTTAGCTTCCTCTCTGTCAGTATTTTTCTCTGTGCAATAACATCACTCCCCTGAACTTCACATTATCATCTGTTTTCTGATAGATAACAATACTGTTATTCCTGAATCCAGAATATTCTTTTGAGCTCTAAATCCATACACCTACCACCTCAATGACTGATTTTACATGGGTTCAAATTAGGCACCTCAGTTTCAAAATGATAACAATTGAACTCATCCTTTTTTCTGACCAGTGGTTTTCTTTTCTATTTGAAGGATATTTATATCTTCAATATATTTCTGAAACCAAAAATCAGGATTTGATATCTTTGCCTATCCATATCCCTTATCCATTTTATCCATCCACTTAGTTATTCAAAGCACATTTGTTGACTACCAGGAAATATTCTTATGTGTTGGAGATAGAATGATAACCAAGATTAATAATGACTTCTCTCATAGAATTCATGATCTAGTAGAGGTGGAAGAAAGTGAATAAATACAAAAAATAATAGTTTTAGATAATAAGTCAAATGAAGAAAATTTAGCACAGTTGAAGGAGGTTATATCATTTATGATTACATTTAGATAACAAAACAAAAAACCTAAAATAACAGGGACTAGACAATGTAATTTATTTTTCTCTTGTTAAAGAGAAAATCCATGTGAGGTGGTTAAGAGCTGGTGTGGTGACTTTATTTTCTTCAGGGACCCCTGAGAATTATATATAGCTCACAATTAAAGGGCATGTTTCACTTCATTAAGGCAGCTAGGATTTCAACTATTGAATTGAATTTCCAGGCAGCTAAAAACAGAAAGAAAGAAGAGAAAAACAAGGCACATTCCAAAGAGATTGACATCTTTTAATAATATTCCTGGAGAAATTAAAAATTAACTTTAATTGACTTCATCATGATGAAAAGATGCTGTCTTTTTCCTGGCTTCATCACAACTCCAAGTGAAACTGATTTTTGTTATTAACAAAAGCACAGAGAAAGGATTTGGTATAGGCAGATGTCGCTGCCATAGGGGGTTATTTAATTACCATTATCAGGGAGAGCTTTTGTGAAGAAGTATTATCTCAGCACATTTTTTTCTGATCATCAAGTACTATTGATTTCATCCCCTTAATAAACCATTTAGAATCTGTCTCCTAATTGCTATTCCCTCTGCCTCTGCCCCTCTATTAGAGAAGGTATCCTCTATTCCTCTCTCTCTTACAGCAGCACTTACCTAACTAGTCTCATGTCTCCAGTTTGATCCCCATAGAATCAGTTGTTGCCAAGATCTTTTTGAAATACAAATCTGGTCCTTGAACTTCACTGATTAAAATCCTTTAATATTTCTCCATTGATTCAGGGCAAAATCTCCAGAAGTCTTTCATGACCAGCTCCCTGACCACCCTATTTTTAACTCTTTCTTTTCTCCCCCTTATTCTAAACTCTTAATTTCTTGGCAAGAAGATGTCCTTAAAAATTGAGCATGCCATATTTTCTCATCAATTTCCATTTGAATTTTCCTTCCATGCATTCCCCTTATCCATTTATGCATAGAAAAGGCATACATTTATCCTTTAAAACTCACTCAACTGTCACTTATTTGCTTATGCTCTTCTTGAATATCATACTTTATGCTGCCTCCTCCAACCTGTAAACGTGTAAATCATTTTTGTAGTTGGTACTTATCATTGTTCTCAATTTTTATTTTCTATTAATTTTTATTTTATATTGATCATGATAGGCTGCAAACTACTTGATGGTAGAAAGTGAGGCTTTTATTTCTGGACCCAATTATGCAGTTCTGAAACAAGCATATTTTAAATATTCAGGAAGCATTTCTTGAGTGAATTAAGCTCATCAGCCTCCCAGGATAAAACTTTAAAGACCTCTCTGCGAATACCCACCCCTTAGGATATAGCATCACTTTCTATTTGTGTCATCTTTGCAGAATCACCCTCATCTACCCTCTCAGCTAATTCATACTTCAACTGTCCATCTTTGGCCATTGTCACCACATATTTGACTCAGTACAATCAACTGGTTTCCCTTCTTTTTTGTCTCCCACTGTCTTAGATGTTTCTTTTACTGCTACTAAATAACACAGATATTAAAATATCATGATGCTGCCAACAAACTTTAATAATCCCAAATTATTCACTTAATGAATTTTCTGCAGCATGGAATTTACATTGTTTCAAGATTTTGTTCCATTCTTTTCCCAGACATGTATTTTAATTTATTTCTTCCCTATTCTATACTTATCTTTTGGTCTTTGTCTGAAGGGATATCTCTATGAAGGAGGCATCACTGAGTATGAGGCATTCTGTCAGAGATGTCAATTTTGTGAACAGTCTGGTGTACTTTGGGGATGTGAGTGAGGTCAGTGGCACTTAAAGCAGTTGACCCAAAATGCTCCAAATGTTTCATGGGAGACTGAACTGCTGAGTGGACATCACAAAAGGAAGATATTCCTCCATTAAAATTTTTCCTAAAAGTGACCAGGAGCTGGAGGTAACTAGTTTGATAAGAATTTTTTTTCTTGCTTTTGTATGTGAATCTAAAATATGGAGTCCAACTCTGCAGCTGAGAGGAAAGAGATAAACCAGAAAAGATATTTAGCAAGTTAAGTTTTTGTTTGTTTGCTTGCTTTCCTAAATTCATTGTGAAATGTTCCCTTAGCTCAAAGTAATGTTCCGCTAATTTCTTATAGAGATTATTTTATGAAAACTAAATGAAGCACATAACTGTACCTATAAAACATTAGCTTTATTAATCTACTAGGCAGAATTATATTATATCAAAATCATATGTGATTAAAAGAAAATTGGGTGAATCCAATGCATGAATGGATTGTGGCATGTGTGAAACAAAATACTCTCCAAGTGAAAGATTTCCACAGGAATCTAAGGGATTGTGCACCAGATTTTTCTTTTTTGGTAGTAGAGCTTGCTTTGCCTTGTGAAGAGGAGAAAAACTTCTCTCCATCCCCACTGGAGTTTTTGCTTCAGCCCACAGCCATAAAACATCATCTGTTTCTCTCTAAGTGTCAAAGTGGTAAAAATGCTTAAAATTCTTTCAAAATCAATGTTTTTTGTATTATATCTTCCATGAAGTCGCCCCCAAGCTCACCTGCTAAAGTCTCCCCTTTACTTTGGTCTCATAGCATTTTGTTGGTACACAAATTTTAAAATGTACCAAACTCTCTCTTCAATTATTTGTAGTTTATTTCATACCGATCTTTCTCCCTCTAGGTAGTCTTTAGGGCATCAATCAGGAATATTTAGATCAGTGTCTTCTACTAAGCACAGTGCAGTATCTGTCACATAGTTTTTGTGCTGAGACAGTGCTAGACCGATTCAGCCTTTGGGATCTGGAATCCACCTGGATGGTGTCGATTCCCAATTCTGTTCTTTCCAAGCTGTGCAATCTCAAGTAAACTACTTTATCTTTTTTTTCTTCTATCAGTTTCTAAACTTCTAAATTGGCAAAACTATAGACACATATATAATATTGTTTTTGTGAGTTTAAAAGTGACATAAGGAATTAAGAAAGCAAGCAGAGTTTCAAGAACATAGTAATTAGTCTAAAAATATTACCAAAAGTGATTTCATATTTTTGGAATACATACAATATTTAGGAAACAGAACTTAGATATTATTTATTTTTATTCTTTAGGGCTAAATTTAAGGCCCAGTTTATTTAAAAATTTTCCTTTATATTGCCCATGTGAAATTATTTGTTTTCACTTTGACTTTCTCTAATATTTATAAAATAGGCCACCAAACTATGTCCTTAATTATGAACTGTGTTATCTAATTCTCTACATATTTGGTATGCTGCTCTTGAGTGTTAGTGTACAGGTTCCACTATTGATTGTAAATGCATACCCAGAAGTGGTGATCTGAGGATTCTAAAGGAAAAGCTCAACATCTGCTTTGTAATTGAGCAGAAAATACACAAAGGAAGTAGAATTTATGATGTTTTCCTGTTTCCTCTTTCTTTCAGTCTTTTTCATCCTCATAAATATAACTCACCACGTCTTCCATCTTGGTACATGGTGTTTCTCTTGATGAAAATATTGTTCAATTTTAAAAACAAGTCGTTCTCCCTTATTTTAGGAAGTGCATCTGACATAATAAAATTTCCATGTTGGAAGAATTTTTATAGTTCAAATTCATCTGCTGCATGGTTACTTTGCTTTGAGAAGGGTTTCTACCTATTAACATTGCTCATGCATTTTGTGAATTTTAGTTGCTAGAATGTTTCTATTGGGATTGAACTGATACTTATCCCCCTTCAACATTTATAGCCTGATCTGTTTTCTCCATTCCAAGGCCATGCAAAATATGAATTCAATCCTTCATTACATGTCAAATCTCATATATTTGGAGACATTTCTGAGGTTTCACCCTGAATTTTCTCATCTCCAGAATACAGAAGTCATGGCTACTTTCTTTTATATTTCAGCAGTAAATTAATATCTCTATAGAATTATTACACTTGAAGTGCATCTATGATATGGCCATGAGAATGCAGCCAGGAATGATTATTATCAATATTTTGGAAAGTCTAATTCAATTTATTCGGTCTAAGCAAATTTACCATTGTCTTAATTTTGTTTCATTGTTTGTTTGTTCTAGCAGTTTTATCATTTAGGTAACCCATATTGATTGAATACAGTCAAAATATTTGGTTGTTCCCTCTAATTGCATTGCTGCATCTGTGAAAACATTTCAAATTCTTAGGGGTTTAAAACAACAGAGATTTACTTAGCTCATGATTCTGTGATGATTTGACTAGGTCGTTCTAGTCAGGGCCAGCTCGCTGTTCTCCGTTGGGCTTGTTCATGAGGTATGGTTCACTTATGAGTTGGTTGATTCAAAATGGCTTCACTCACAGGTCAGGCATTTATCAGATTATGGACCAGTGCAGCAGAAGATTCTGGACTTCACATTTCTCCTCGTGAATCACTTGGCCACATGGTCATCAGAGAATTCCATGCTGCATGGTTTTCTGAAGCCTAGACTCAGAATTGGCACAGTGTGGCTTTTATCATATTCAATTACAGCAAGTGATGAGGCAAGCCTACCTGCAAGAGTGGAGCAATGGGCACTACCATTGCGCTGGGTGGAATTGCATGGAAATGTGGTTGTTTTTGTAAAAGAATAAACTAAGTATCTTATACCTTCACACAACTTTTGAGTCTTCAGAAAAGATTTTAATTTTTTTTTTTTTTTTTTTTTTTTTTGCATGGGCAGGCACTGGGAAAAGATTTTAAATTTAACCCAGTTTGGAATAATTATTTCAGTTTAAAATATTTTCTAAATCTATTTATCATTAACAAGACATCCATGTTATGTATGCCCTAATTCCTCTAAATATGCTGCACACATAATCATAAAGTTATTTAACAAAAAATGTCCTAAATATGCCAATGGAGACTTTCATACTGGTTGATATTGATCTTTCCTTTATGAGAAGAATTTCTCAAATTTAACTATATTCTCACCTATTCCATATTCATACTTCTTTACACAAATATTCCATGAAACAGTGCATCATGTGTTTTGCTGGGCATATGTAATCTGTGGTATTTTTCTGATATTCAGAAACTGAATGTATGTATTTGTATGTCTATACATTCATACATACATATGTTTGTTGATGTGTGTGTGTGAGTGCTTGTATATATCATGCTAAGGTTTAAGTAAGTTTATTTTGTTAAGTATATTCATAAAATATATTTTTACTACTATATTGTACATTTGCCAAGATAAATATATTTAATGGGTTTAAGATTAATTAAAAGTGATTTCCTTCTTGTAAAATAATGACTATATTTGTGAAGGATTATGGTTGCCATTGCCAGGGTTTATTGAAATAAATTCACTTGTCCAATTCAGCTTCAACTCAAGTTACAATTTTGGATTATAAAACTCTGTCACCATACTCTATCCATTCTATTATCAAGTGTGCTGGTTTGAAACAATGTGTGTACCCTAGAAAAGCCATGTTTTAATCCTAATCCCATTTTGTAAAGGCAGCCATTTCTTCTAATCCCTATTCAGTAATGAATGTTTGAAACTGTAATTAGATCATCTCCCTGGAGATGTGATTTAATCAAGAGTGGTTGTTAAGCTGGATTAGCTGGAGGTGTGTCTACACCCGTTTGGGTGGGTCTTGATTAGTTACTGGAGTCCTATAAAAGAGGAAACATTTTGGAGAATGAGAGATTCAGAGAGAGGAGAGAACACTGCAGCACCATGAAGTAGAGAGTCCACGAGCCAGTGAGCTTTGGAAATGAATAAAGAAAACGCCTCCCAGGTGTCATGAAGATGGAAGCCAGGAGAAGAAGCTAGCAGATGATGCCATGTCTGCCATGTGCCCTTCCAGATGAGAGAGAAACTGTGACTATGTTCACCATGTTTCTTCCCACTTGAGAGAGAAACCCTGAACTTCATTGGCCTTGTACTAAGATATCAGTCCCTGGATGCCTTTGACTGGACATTTCTATAGACTTGTTGTAATTGGGACATTTTCTCAGCCTTAGAACTGTAAACTAGCAATTTAGTAAATTCCCCTTCTTAAATATCACTCTGTTCCTGGTATATTGCATTCTGACAGCTAGCAAACTAGAACATCAAGTTTTTAAATTGTTTAGAGAGAGGGGGATAATGAGAAAGAGAGAGAGAGAGAGAGAGAGAGAGAGAGAGAGAGAGAGAGAGAGAGAGAGAGAGAGAGAGAGAGATTGAGATTGATTTAGTATAAGAATTGGTTTATGCGACCATGGGAGCTAGCAAGTATGATCTGAAAACTCTGACAAAGGTCAACTTGAATTTTCCAGGAGAACTGGCTGACTGAAGTGCAGGCAAAAAGTCATCTTTCTGAATTTTTCTGAAATCCTTTGTTCTGGCTTTTAAGACCTCCTACTGATTGGATCAGGAAATTTACCATATTATTGAAGGCAAGCTCCTTTACTAATTTTAGATGCAATCAACTACACATGCAATGAACTGATTATAGATCAAATCTATCTACAAAATACACTCACAGTAACTATCAAGCTGGTGCTTGCTTGACCAAAGAACTGAACATCATAAACTAGCCATATTGGCACATGAAAGTGATAGTCACAGGTACTTTTGGATTAGAGTACATTTTTCAGTGATAGCCTTATTCACCAACTTAAAAAAAAGAAGACTGCATGTTTAAAACCCATAACAGTTACATGCTCTGGAAAGTTAGATATTTGGGAAATGACTTTGGTGATGAAAATGACATTTATAAAAAAGAGGCATGTGAAGATTTTTACAAAACTTGTTTTGGACTTTAAAAGGAGAAAAAATAAAACTTTAAATAAATTTAATTTATATAGTCTTTATTTCATTAACATTTAGACATATCTCAAAAATAAATCAAATATTATAAATAAATATGGGAAATTTCAAATCCATCCATATGGATTCAAAATGGTTAAAATACTTTTTGGTGAGATGAAACTTCTCTCTGAAAAAATGAAGTCCATCAGAATGCTTTAGACTGGGAATATAAAATATATTGCTTTTGACACCAACTGAATGAACACTTTGAAACATAGTTTGGAATATAAAAGATTTATATCTTTATGTATTTTCTTTGATCTTTTTCTAAGCGTTTGCTTTCCATGACATCATATATTTGAACCACTCCAATTGTCATTTCTATGCAGATGGTCCCGACATATCTACATCTAGCCCTGATATGACTCCTGGGCATCAATCACCTACCTTCTAAACCCACACATTTTTCTTTGCAGTATCATAAATGGTGTCAACTTGTTTCCTATCTGCAAGTCAGATGCTTTCTCTTTTCTCTATCTTACTCTCCATATGTAGTTAATGAAAAAATTCTCCTAATTCCAAGCCTAGAAACTCTCTGGTAATTCATTAATTTCATCACAATTGTCATTGTCCTATGTCACCAACTGGGCTATTGAACTAACTTACAAACTTTTGTCTCTGCCTTCTGTATTCACTTTGACTACCTAAAATATGATAATAATGAAATTACCATTATTATTACTTATCTTCTCAAAAGCCACCAGTGTTTTAAGAATAAAACCCATGCTCCTTACCCAGTGATTCTAACTATCTAAGGGTCTGGCTGCAGTATAACATTTTCTGCTTCATCCCTTCTGTGGTGACTTGGAACTTCGTGTATCCCAGAAAATGTCTTAAAGCTAATCCATTCCTGCTGGTGAAAACCTATTGTAAGTAGTTCCTTTTGATAAGGTTTCTTCAATTAATACATAGTCCAGCGTGAGTCTAAATCCTGTTAGTAGAGTCCTTTATAATTGGGATGAATGCAGAGAAAGAGAGAGAAAGGCATAGAAACATAAAGCTGAAAACAATAAAATCCAGAAGAAAGAGAGATACCAGCAGACCCTTGTGCCTTCCCATGTGGCAGAGGAACCAAGGATTGTTGGCAGTGAATCTCTGGGAAGAAAGCATTGCCTTGATGATGGCATGATTTGGACATTTTTCTTAGCTTCAAAACTACAATTTCCCATTGTAAAACCAAGCCATTTCATGGTAACTGCTTTGAACATACTACAAACTTAAACACCTTACTATATTTCTTTCTCAATGGACCCTTTCCCTTTAATCTTTTTCCTTACCTTGTTTGCTACATAGTAGCTGAAAGAATGCACTTGCAACTGCTTTAAAATTGTCCTTACTGTCCAAGATTCTTGTGTATTCTTGAGGAATACATTTTGTTGCAGATATTTCCATAGACAGATGTCCAATATTTATTTAGAGAAGTGCTTCTGGATCTTTAATGAGAGTTTGGTCATGCTAGAGATAGATCTTTGGGGGCTATCTGCATACAAATAATCATACAAGCTGTTAACCAGAATATTACTCAAGGAGAAAGTTAATACAATGGAAAAGGTTTGTCCTAGTGGCATTGGGACCTACTTTTTGTGGAATTGACTCTGGTGGCTACTCATTTTTATTCTATGTGCATCTTTAAAAAATTCAATCTGTTGGCATAATTTTTTGCAACATAATTTGCAGCCTCATCTTGCTCTATCATGGAAACAATCTTCTCTTGAAACATTTGCATACTTATCATCCTTGGTCATTACCCAAAGTGTAAAAATGAAAATGGAGCCCCTACTTTATGCTAGAAACTTTGCTGGAAATAAATATGAAACAAATGGAAAAACAAAGAAAGCAAAATACAAATGAATATGATTGTAACCATGATAGAGGAAAACCTAAGGTACTCAAGGAAAACCAACTTGATGCACTTTATTTGTAATGTGGTAGATTTTAGAAGGTGAGCATGGGTTATAAGGGAAAGCATTCTTAGAAGAACTGACCTTCTTTGTTGACAATTGAAAATGAAAATAGAGTTGGAAGAATGATATAGTGAAATATTGTAGGAAGAAAAGGACCTCCTAAGAAAAGGAAGAAACTTGGGCAAAAGACCAGAAGAAAGATTGTGAAATAAAATTCTGAAAATACCAAATAGGTGAATTCAATTTGAGCATTATAATGGTAGCGTTTGTGGGACAGAGCATCAATAACAATTTTTTCTAGATCATCCCATTTCCCCACACTCACTTGTCACTATTATTGTGAATGCTAATGCTGCCACATTGAACAACTTATGCAGTATATTATTCTAACAGTACCATCATCCTACTGTAATGACCCTAGTTGTAGGAAGTTTATTAGCACTAAACTATTGGTAAATTGTAGTGGCCCTTTATGGTTTATCCCTCTCTTGCCAACCTTCTTAACTTTTTTAGCATCTTGTCCTTCTTCCTCCCTCTTTTTTATCATTATTTTCTAAAAAATATTGTAAATGAGGCTAATACCTCTGGAAGACTAAATGATTCTGAAAATACAATAAATTTTTAAAATTACAAGTATATAGACAGATTATAGCCTGTCTGGTCATGTCAGCAAATGGCAGATCAAATAAGGAAGGATAAGTTTCCAATAACATTCAGATTATTGGAACAACTAATTTATTTTTGGTGTACTGAATTTTCTGATTAATTATCTTCCAAGGATTGCTCTCAGCTCTAGTGTTCACTCTTGAGTGCTTAACATGCAAACCCTCTTCCATATTCAGTGCAGTGGTCTTTTACTTCACACTTCAAATTTCTTACTTCAAGCAGTGCCTAATGCCTTTTAAGGGCTCACTTGACTGAATTGGCTCCATCCAGGTTATCTTCCCTTTGGAACAATTCAAAGTCTTTTGTTACCTTAATTACATCTGCAAATTTTTTTCACCTTTGTCATATAATGTAACCTAATCAAAGGAATCTGTTCAAGCCACCTTCAAAGTAAAGGAATTATACAGGAGATGTACATCAAAAGCTGGGAATCTTTGGGGCATCTCAGAATTCTCCCTACCACTCTGCTCCTCCATTTCCTCCATAATAGCTTAACATGTACATAACTTTTCAATCATCCTTCCTGTCTGACTTGATCCTTCATTCTAAGTGAAATATTTTATTTCTTGGGAACAAGGAGAAAAAGATCCACCTCACAGGACCCTCACATTTATAAAATATATTTATCTGCTCTCATTCTTACCCTTTCTCCTTTTCAGAAGGAGAGGTATTATTTATGCTTTATAAGGTTAATATTTAACTCATAGTCTGGACCCAGTTGACTTCAAACATTTTATTATCACTTTTACTGCTTGTAAAGTATTCATCTTCTTTATTTCAATATTTCCCTTTTTCTACTAGTGAAGCACTTTAGAAGCACTGTTTTTCAACTTTCTTTTTTATTATTGTTCCCTTAAGGAATGTTTCTAGACATTATTTTTTCTAATCTTATTTCCCACCCATGAAATTTTAGTACCACATTATACCATATATTTGTTTATGCATAGGTGTATATGTAGTTTATGTAGTTATACATAAAAATAGTAAGACTTTTTTTTTTTTTTACTCCTTATAAAATAAAAACACATTTCTTTCCTTATGGGTGATCTGTACACCTCCAATGAGAATGCATGCTCACCCCCATTAAGAATGAATACTTTACACTGTGGCCACCTTGACCTGCTGAACTAGTATCCCTCTTCCTTCTTGGAAATTTTTGAAAGACTACAGTCTTACCTCCCATCCATATCTCAACTCCCTGAAGTTTGGCTTTTGATATTAACATTTTCTGAAATTTTAGCAAAGGTCATCAATGTCTTATTCATCCCTTAATACAATAGACACACTTGAGTTTTTATGATATTTAGACTTTTTTTTGACATTTTACATTCTATTCTTGAAAAATCTCTCCTTTCTTGTCCAGAAAAGTTATTTTTCCATTGTGACCTAATTTACTTATTTTTTCCCCTGTGGCTTGTTTTCCTCTGCCTATCCCTATGTTACTTCTCAGTGTTCTATTTGTGACTTATTGTTACTCTTTATGCATCTTAAGTCTTCAACTACCACCGCCATGCTGATGACTCAACTTTCTATCTCCAGCTTAGATTCATTTTCTAGCTCCAGACACATTCAATTTCTTTATTTTGATGGCCCACAAATACCTCAGACTCAGCACTCCCATTTAATTGCTGATTCCCACTAATGCTCCCTATTTTGACAGATAGCATCTGTTATGTCCACTAGAAAAGACTATGCTCTTTTAATCCATTCTTGTGGGACCAGATGTGTGCATGGGGCCACCAGATTTGTGCATGAGACCTTCTGATTAGGTTGTTTTCATGAAGATGTGACCCACCCAATTTAATGTGACCCACTTAATCCTTTACTGGAGTCCTATAAATGAGCTTAGGGAGAGAAAGAGCAGAGAAAGAAAATGCCCCAGGAGAAGTTAAAAGAGAAAGAAACATCCAGAGACATTTATTTGAGTCAGATGTTGAATCTATAGCCAAGAGAGAAAGGCCATGGATGTCACCATATGCCTTCCCGTGTGACAGAGGAACATCAGATGCCAGTAACCTTTCCTCATAGAAGGTATCTTACTCCTGATGTCTTAAGATGGAAATTTTCATGGCCTTAGATATGTAAATTTGTAAACAAATACATTTCTATGAAAAGCCCATCCATTTCTGATATATCGCATTCCAGCAGCTTTAGCAAACCAAAACACTAATTATGATAGAAAACTGACAAAAATTGATCTCCCTTCTTAACTATTCCCTATCTATCAATCCCTCAAACTGAATCAAAGCATCAGCATCATCCTATTAATATAGGTTATTGTCTCAAATCCAAATATTCTTCAATCCATCCTCTCTATTGCCTCCAGATAATTCTTTAAAATATAAAGCTGGTAGAATGCTCACCTTCCATGCAGGAGACACGGACTTGATTCCAGGACCATGTACTGCCCCATGCCCCCCAAAATACATATATATGTATAAAACTGATCACATTTCCATTTTGCTTTAAATGATTCATACGCGTGAGTGTACAAATTAGCTATAATTGCTCTGCAAGATTGAGATCTTATAGAAAGAACTCTACTTGCGGAGACACCCCTCTGCGCAATATGTTGCATCTCCCAGCTGATCTTACTCCCCTAATAGCAACTTGACCGCTCACATGGGTAACAGGCTCTCCCCGCGTCAAGCACCTCAGGTCCGAGCGCTAGCCGCCCTCCTGGACGCTCACAGGTGTAAAGTTTCTGTTCACCAACTCCAGGTCTACTGGGATCTTTTACTGCCTCTCAACCTGTGGCTTACTACATGCCACCTCTGGGAAACCGCTACTTATGATCGCCTTATCGATCGGGCGACCACAGCCATGGAGCGTGAACATAAGCGCTTTCCCCCTGGCCTCTTGCCTACCCTAGTCACTATCCGCTCCTGCCTCCAAGGCTCAAAACCCCCACGAGAGGCAATGTCCCAGCAGACCTCAGAAGCAAATATAGCTTCGCAATCCGACTCGGAATCGGATACTGAGTCTTTATTCGAGCAACTTAACAACGCTCTAGAACTCTGCCCCCCTAAACAAGGCAACCTCGAGGCTGACCAAAATGGTGAACCTCCTCCTT
>PVIY010036817.1:0-25157 GCA_004026745.1 Myrmecophaga tridactyla
AAGCCCTGACCGTGTTCGCCATGTGCCTTTCCAGATGAGAGAGAAACCCTGAACTTCATCGGCCTTCTTGAACCAAGGTATCTTTCCCTGGATGCCTTTGATTGGACATTTCCATAGACTTGTTTTAATTGGGACATTTTCTCGGCCTTAGAACTGTAAACTAGCAACTCGTTAAATTCCCCTTGTTAAAAGCTGTTCCATTTCTGGTATATTGCATTCCCGCAGCTAGCAAACTAGAACAAATGCATTCCAGTAACTTTAGCAAACTGAAATAGTATCTAATTCTTTTGATTTATCATTCACATCCTCCATTCTCTTTATAATTTTGTTGTTACTGTCCCAACAGAGGACCAATCAACCATCTGTACTTCTCCAGTATCTGTTAATTGATCTCTATATTTTGGGGCTTTGTTCAAGCATGACATGGAGAACATATTACTCTTATTAAGTGCAAGTTAAAACATCAGTTTCCTTTGCTGAGAGTCTTTAGTAGATTCGCATTTATATTTTGAGCAGATCCCTTATCCTCATTCTTTGAAGCTCTTCATAATCTTATTCAAACATACTGAATAGTTTTCTCCCTTTTCCTTCTTTAATTTCCTGAAGATGATTGTTTTCTAATTTTATTTACTTTCTTCATCATTCTTTGCATGCTAACTTTCCATTACTCAATATGATTACTCAAGTTGTTTGCTATTTTAATATGCCTAACTCTGAAATTCCACACTTTACCTTCCCCTTTACTTATTTATAATCTACTCTTCTTCCAGGGCTAGTTTAAGATCCACCTTCTCTTGAAATCTTCCTCAGTTTCACCACATTCAAAACAACTAGCTTTTATTGAATGGCTATAAGATGTTAGAAGTGATAAGGAATACTGAGATAAATGAAGTTCTTAAAATATGTAGTGGTAGTAATAAAATTTGCAACTATTTTTCAGGATGATTATGATTCATAAGATATGAAAGAAGAAAAAATGCTGTTAATTCAGTTGCTAGTAGAATCACCTTCAATGGAAAGATCAAGAAAGGCATTGCAGAAGAGAGGCCATTTAGATTTTAAGAAAGAGAAAGATGGATTTCATGAATGTCGCAGCTTATGAGACTGCTAAGACTAATATCATACAGTGAGTTGGCAGACAATAGAAATTTTGGAGGCTGCAATGCTTGCTTCCTTCTGGGGTCAGTTGTGCACTGGAGGGCTGGCAATTGTTCCTTGGCTTTCCCAATGCATGGTAATGTCTTCTCCTTTCTCTTCTGTGTTCCATTGACTTCAAACTTCTGGCTCTTCCCTGTGCCTTTCTCTTTATATGGCCTTCAGGAACCCAAATTAAGACCCAAACTCATTTATTTAGACCACACCTTAACTTTAAATAACTTCTTCAAGAGGTCCTGTTTACAATGGGCTCCCATCCACGGAAATATGGATTAAGATGAAGAACTTGTCTACTTTGGGATACATAACTTCAATTGACTACAATGAAGTTCCAAGCAGATGAAGTAAATTAGAAAGGGGAGTATTTCTTGGTAGAAATAAAAGTTATCAGCAAAATTTTGACATCAGGTACTTATGGTTTACATTTCCCTTCATTGGACAAATAATGTTTGTATAGAATTTGAGCATCAGGCAAATTTAGTAGAGTAAGAGGAGATGAAATATTACATAAAGCAGATAAAGGGTAGTAACATATATTAAGCATCATCCATAAACCCAACACTTATCTAGATATTTCTCATTCATTATGCTTTATAAGATAGAGCTTGAGGCCCAGGGCAATTTTATTGCACAACTCCAGTTTATGCCATACACATTACACATCATTCAAATGATAGAGTTCTGCTAGAATTGTGAAATTTATAGATTGCCTGCATCTTTGAAGTGGACTTGGTCAGAGCCATGTTTGGAAGACCTTGTACTTAATGATGTACTTAATGATGTACTTTTATTTTTTAAAATGACATAGTGGAAGCTGGACAACAACTGATAGCTATAGTTGTAGTGGGGTTATATGTAACATGACCAAAACTGTAGTCTAGGAAGATTAATTGCTAGGTAGATTGCATTGGAATGAAAGGAAACTTTTTGCTACTATACTGTTTTGGGAGGGATAATGAGCCCTGATCTCGACTGGCAAATGAATAGAAAGGAGATACTTTGGAAGTCATCTGTCCCTAATTTTTAGTAACTTTTAAATTTGTGTTCCTGTTACTTCATATGTAAATGAGAAAAATCCTATTACCACAGTTTTATTCTAAGATTGAAAATGTAAGTAAGTAGTGACTGCTGCAGTTCTTGGAACATGAGGCTAAAAGAATGATGTTCTAGTTTGCTAGCTGCCAGAATGCAATATACCAGAAATGGAATGGTTTTTAAAAAGGAGAGTTTAGTCACTTGCTAGTTTACAGTTCTAAGGCCAAGAAAATGTCCCAATTAAAACAAGTCTATAGAAATGTCCAATCTAAGGTATCCAGGAAAAGATAGAAGATTGATGAAGTTCAGAGTTTCTCTCTCAAGTGAGAAGGCACATGGCGAACACAGTCAGGGTTCCTCTCTCATCTGGAAGGGCACATGGTGAACATGGCATCATCTGCTAGCTTTCTCTCCTGGCTTCCTGTTTCATGAAGCTCCCTGGGAGGCGTTTTCTTTCTTCATCTCCAAAGGTCGCTAGCTGATGGACTCTGCTTCTTGTGGCTATGTCATTTTGCTTTGCTCTCTCTGAATCTCTCTCATTCTCCAAAATGTTTCCTCTTTTATAGGACTCCAGAAACTAATCAAGACCCACCCAAATGGGTGGAGACATATCATCACCTAATCCATTTTAATAACCACTCTTGATTTGGTTACATCTCCAGAGAGATGATCTAATTACATACAGTACTGAATAGGGATTATTCTGCCTTTATGAAATGGGATTTTGATTAAAACATGGCTTTTCTAGGGGACATACATCCTTTCAAACCAGCACAAATGACAGCTACAATAGTATGCTCAATTTAACCCTTATCCTTAATCCCCTTCTGTTTTGTATTTACCTATTTAGCATATTTATATCTTCTTGATTAAT
The DNA here is from genome assembly GCA_004026745.1 of Myrmecophaga tridactyla. NCBI lineage: Eukaryota > Metazoa > Chordata > Mammalia > Pilosa > Myrmecophagidae > Myrmecophaga > Myrmecophaga tridactyla. Next base: position 3,065 of record PVIY010036817.1, read on the forward strand.
TTGGATTGCCAATTCCTAGAGGGAAGAGATAAAATCTTACTCATTTAAACTTCCATTAAGCAGATTAAAAATTACCACATATTTTTGGCATTCCTCCCATCGAGAGATAAAGGACTATTTCTCCTCTCCTTGAATCCAGGCTGGACTGTGACTGCTTTGGCCAATAAAATATAGTGGAAGTGATACTATGCCTGTTGTTGGGCTAACATTTTAGAAGATGGGCACCTTGTTCCTTGACCTTTTTGAGCCCTCACTCTCTATGTAAGAAATATAACCACCCTGAGACCAGCATGCTTTGAGGGAATCCAAACTAGCCATTTGGAAATAACTAAGAGAAAATGAGAAATGCTTCACTGGTCCCCAGATATTCTAACCTCCAGATATTCTAGTCATTCCAGCTGAGGACCCAGTCATTGAGAGAAGAGACAGGACCCTATCTTGCCTTCTGAATTTCTGATCCACAGAATCCTGAGATTTAATACTAATAATAAGTTGTTGTTTCAAGCAATTGCATTTTGGAACAGTTTGATATGCAGCAACATATAACTGAAACTTTTCCTCAGAGGCAAGCTTGAACTCAGACATAGAGTGCTTCAAAACACTTGTGGAATGATCTAAACAATGAAATGCCTAACTAGAGAAAACTGGAGTTACTACAGCAGCTTCATTTCTACAGGGTTTAAGTTTTTCAGTGTAGAATACAATTTAGAATTCATGGCTTGTCTTGGCTCACTCTGGTATTCCAGGCTCCTCAACGTGTTCCCTAGACATTTATTAAACTAACATATCTTGAGAACCTTCAATGTATCAGCAGGTATTAAATGATATGATGGGTATACAAATATAAATGAGAAAGATTGCTTGCAATTAAATGAAAGAGACAGATCATTCTATTTGGAAAAGTCCATGCCTGGGGGTGCATGAGTGCTCAGTGGCTCAGTGGGAGCAGAGGCCTGGAGTTTCAATCTCTAAAGTTATAAACACTGGGACATTTTTGTTCCCCATCTTAGCTAACTAGGGCTGCTGTAACAAAGCACCACAAACTAGGTGGCTTAAAACAACAGGAATTTATGGCCTTACAGTTCTGGAGGCTAGAAGTCTGAAATTAAAGTGTCAACAGGGTCATGCTTCCTTCAGTGTCCACAGGGAACAATCTATTCCTTGCCTCTTCTAGATCTGGTGCTAACTTGCTTGAAATCCATGATGTTCATCCCTCTATCTCTTTCATATACTTGTCTTTGTCTCTCTGTCTGATTGTCTGTAACCAATTCCCTCTTCTTATAAGGACACCAGTCATAATGGGTTAGGGCTCACCTTAAGTAATGACATCTTCAAAGATTCCATTCCCAATTGGGTCACATTTATAGACTGGTTGTTGGGACTTGAACATATCTTTTTGGGGGATACAACGTAATCCACTAATTACCTGAGCCCATTATGGATGAATTATTTTAACATTTATTTTTCATCTGCTTAGCAATAAATATGTTCTACAAAATATAATTTGGCATACAGTAAAATTTCAAAAGGGACAGTAAAATTTCAAGAGAGTCACCTGCCTCTGCATTGCAGTTAAGTGGTTTAGGAGCACAAACATGTACCTGATGCTAGGCTACCCTCTCAGAAGTAGAAAAAATTTTGATAAAACATTTGAGACTTGTGGGCATTATAAATGTGCAATTTTCTTGGTTCATTATATAGTTAATTTGTATGACAATGATTGGAATGCACCTTGATTCTTGAAAACTTGATGAAGAGAAAGGATGTATGTCAACCTCTACCTGAAACTGAGTCTTATTCCCTTGCCACGGTATTTAAAAGTTGCCTGAGGAAAAACAGAAAATTGAATTGATTTGTAACTATCTTCATTATTAGTTGTGAAAGCTCTTGAATTCGATTGCTTCAAAGAAGCATTAATTTTAATGAAAGAAAACTGTTCATGTAAACCTTTATTTCATAATTGACTTCAACAAAATGATCTAAATTAGCACCCAGAATTTTTAATAAGAAAACACAGTTTGCTTTTCTGGTCTTTGTCCCTTGGCTTTGTGTGTTTGAATTACAAATCTCAAGGTCCTAGTGTTTTGATTCTTTATTTCCTACAAGGTAATTCTGTCAACATACTATGGCAAATTTGCCAACATCATTATCTTACCTTTAGGCAAACAACTTTGGGTTATTGCCCTGGTTTGAAAGGATTTGTGTACTCTAGAAAAGCCATATTTTAATCTTAATCCAATCTTGTGGGAGCAACTGTTTCTCTTAAACTCTATTCAGTACTGTATGTTGGAAACTGGATAAGATTATCTCCACAGAGATGTGACTCACCCAATTGTGGGTATGAACTTTTGAATAGAGGGAGATGTGACTCCACCCATTCCACATGGGTCTTGATTAGCTTATTGGAATCCTTTAAAAGAGGAAAAATTTTGGAGAGAGTCCCTTTTTAGAACAATTAGAGTGCCACAAAGCAGAGAGCCCATACCACTAGAGGCCTTTGGAGACAAAGAAAGAAAATGCCTCCAGGGGAGCTTCATGAAACAAGAAGCCTAGAGAGAAAGCTTGTGGACATTGCCATGTTTGCCATGTAACTTTCCAGTTGAGAAAGAAATCCTGAATCTCATCGGCCTTTCCTGAGTGAAAGTAACCTCTTGTTGGTGCTTTAACTTGGGCATTTTTATAGGTTTGCTTTATTTGGGACATTTTCTCAACCTTAGAATTATAAACTAGCAACTTATTAAATTCCCATTTTTAAAAAGCCATTCCATTACTTGTATATTGCATTCTGGCAGCTAGCAAACTAGAACAGTTATCTTCTTTCCCAGAATCAATAAATCCTCATATTTTATTTCATGCTATAGGTCTCCTATCATTCTCTTATGTGGCTAGATGCCTTTTACATAAAGCTCTGCTAAATTATGCCATGCCAGGTATTCTGCTAGCATACTCAGGGTTTTTCAATATTTATTCCCTTGAATTAACAATAATGCAAAATCAGAACAAACCCAAACAAAACAGACTAAAACATAAAAGTCAAGCTACCATATCAAAAGCATAGGAAGTTCAGAAATTGTGCATTGATTCCTGTTGAACTTTGGAAAGAGCATCCTGGAGTTGGCTCCAGGCTGGCGAAATAAACCAATATTTGTTATGGCAACATCAAGCAGATAAGTAATATAGTTAGTGGAAAAAGAGGAAAAGCAGCGGCTTTCCCCAAAGACCAAAAGTAATCCATAGCATATAAAAACTAAATTAACATCATCATCATAGTGATGACAACAGCAATAACAATGATAACAAAAAAAATGACTTTTGGTTGTTGCAAAATTTCTTCTCATGTTCTTTTCTATATCACAAAAATCTTTGTTAAGTATAGATTATATAATATTAATCTATTTAAATCTGATTTTTTCCTTTCCTTGTTTTTACTCTTTTCTTCTATTGACAAAGTTTATTTTTTAGAGCAGTTTTATGTTTACAGAAAACTCCCATATACCCTTTTGTTCCTTGCACAGAGTTTCCCCTATCATTAACATCTTGCATTGGTGTGGTTATAGCTAACATCTTGCATTCATCAGTGGTTATAACTGATTAACCTATTGTGATATATTATTATTAAAGTCTATAGTTTACATTGGGGTATACTTTTTGTGTTGTACAGTTCTATGGGTTTTGGCAAACACATGCGCCCACCATTATAGTATCATACTGAATAGTTGCACTTCCCTAAAAATACCCTGCTATCTACCTATTCATCATTCCCATCTCCACTGCTCCTGAACTCCTGGCAAACACTGGTCTTGTTTACTCTCTCTATAGTTTTGTCTTTTCCAGAATATCGTATATTGGAATCCTTACAATATATAGCCTGTAGGGTTTTCACACAGACTTCTTTTACTTAGCAATATGAATTTTAGGTTTCTCCTTGTCTTTTCATGACTTGATGGATCTCTGTTTTAATAACTAATACTATTCCATTATACAAATGTAAAATGATCTTTCTATTCACCTATTGAAACATCTCTTGATTGTGTCCAATTTTGGTATTTATAAATGAAGCTGCTACAAACATTCATGTGCAGGTTTTTGCATGAATGTTAACTTTCCACTCTTTTGGATACATATCAAGGAATGCAATTGCTGGATCATATGGTAAGACTATACTTCCCTTTTTGAGAAACTGGTAAACTGTTTTCCAAAGTTGCTGTAGCATTTTGCATTCCCACCAGTAATTTGTGAGATTTCCTCTTGCTCAACATCATCACCTGCATTTGCTGTTGTCGGTGTTTGGGATTTTAGCCTTTGACCAGTAGGCAGGGGTATCTATAAATTGCAATTCCCTAATAACATATGATGTTGAGGATCTTTTCATATGCTGATCTGCTATCTGTTTAACTTCTTAGATGATGTATTTTCAGGTATTTTTGCCTAATTTGTGATTGAGTTGTTTGCTTCCTCATTGTTACGTTTTAAGAGTTCTTGTACATTTTGCAGAGAAGTCCTTTATCGCTATGTTTTGCAATTTTCATCCAATCTTCTTATTCTCAAAGCAATGTCTTTCAGGGAGCAGATATTTTAATTTTTAATGAAGTTCATCTGATCATTACTTTCTTTCATGGATTGTGTTCTTGTTGCTTTATCTAAAAAATCATCATCAATCCTAAGGTAACTTACATTTTCTCCTATGTTAGCTTGTAGAAGTCTTACACTTTTTCATTTTACACTTAGGATTATGATGAAATTTGAGTTAATTTTTGTTAAAGGCATAAGGTCTGTGTCTAGGTTTGTTTTTTGGATGTGGATGTCCACTTGTTCAGCACCATTTGTTGAAAAGACTATCCTTTCTCTACTGAATTGTCTTTACCTCTTTGTCAATCTATTCTTTAACAAAACAAAATAAATAATTTTCTCCTCTGATTTCATTGTTTATGCTTTGTGTTAAATTTTGCATTTACTTTCTTGTATTTTGACTCTTTTTAAAAACAGTAAACTATGTCATAGAGAAAAATAGTGTATTAATATACACAAATGGTTTAGAAATTAATCATAAGTAATGACTTGAATACCACTGAGGTTGATAAAAAGCACATTAATTGTACCTCTAAAGTCATTGGCTGTCCCTGTTTGAGCATATTCTCTTTTTTTCTAAAAAAGAATGCAACCCTGAGTCATGTGCTAAACATTCCCTATTGTTTTTCTTTGTATTTTTACATCTATGTATTCTAAACAAGAAATTGTTTCATTTGTCTAAGTGTGTATTTGTTCCAATGTTACATTTTTTTTTTAGTTTGCTCAATATGCTTCTTGATTTGGAGTATTTATATGAAAAGAATCATGCTCCTTATTCTTCTGAGACTTTCTTCTTTTGCTCAATATTATACTTATGTTGCTGTGAGTAGCTTTGAAGTACTTCACTATCGTGTCATTGTATGATATGACTGTTTTGTTTTGTTTTTCTCAGGCTGCTTGGCAAGAGGCGACCCTAGGTAAGAATGAAATCCAAGCTTGAAGCTTTGAGGATGAAGGTCAGAAAAGAATTTATCTGTACCTGGTACATTTTCACTTGACTTAAGCTGTTGATTTACGAAAAGGGATATTCAGACAGAATGACAAATAGTTTGAAAGATGCATTGAAGCTATATGATTCTATTATTGTTGAGTCCACAGGATCCACAACTTTATAAGAAGGTTAAGGTTTCACTGGAGGATAAGGGACCTTTCTACCCCCAAGTGACCCCAAGCAGTTATCTCCTCCCCTGACACACGAAAACAGTAGAAGATGTCATCACAGGCAGAAGACAATCCGGCCAGTAAAGAAGGGATCTCATTGTCAGCGGAATCCATGGCTTGCTGTCACAATGAGAAGAAAAGTTGGAAAAATAGGCTCTAGCTTCTGAGTTCCCATTTTCAGAATCAAAGAAATCTCCTAGAACTTACTGGTGATAATAATGATGAGGGTTTGTAATACTGAAATTAGGTATATACAATACTCTCCTATCATTCACTAGTCATTTTTTAAAGCTGCACACAAGCAAAAACAACAGAATGACTACAGGTATTCTGTATCTTAAATCTGTGTTAGGATTTAAGAATGCTCAGACATCAAGAAAGCCTTGAAATACTGGCATATGGAAGAAAGGAAAGGACCTATTGAAAGTACAAGAATACTCTGCAAAGATTTGTTCCATAGGACTTTTAGCTGAAAAAGAGAAGTGCTTAGAGCTGTTAATATAAACCATAAACCAGGCCTCATGCAAATAAATTGTTTTAGATATAATGGAACAGCTTAGGTTGGTGTGTTAGTAAGCTGCTGGAATGTGGTATACTAGAACTGGAATGACTTTTAAAAGGGGGAATTTAATAAGTTACAAGTTTATAGTTCTAAGCCTATAAAAATGTCCAAATTAAGGCACCAACAAGGGGTTACCTTGCTGGTTGAAGGTTGATGAGTCAGAACACTTCTGTCAGCTGGTAGTCATGTGGCTGTTATCTCCTAGTCCTCTGCTCCTGGGCTCCGTAGCTTTCAGCCTCTGTTCCTGTGGGGATTTCTCACTTTGATTCTCCAGGGCTAGCTTTCATCTCTTGGCTGCCCTTAGATTTCTCTAGGTTTTGGCTTGCTTATAATCTCATGACAATTTCTGCTGGGCTCCAAGCATCTCCAAACATCTGTTTCTCTGTTTTTTAAATGTCAGCACCTGTGTGAGCTCTTCTCTGAAGTTTCTGCCAGCTCTTAGGCTTCTGTCATTTCTGAACTCTCTCCAAAAATGTTTCCTCTTTTAAAGGTCTCTGTTAAACTAATCAAGACCCACCTGGAATGAGTGGAATCACATCTCCATCTAATCAAAATTCACACTCACGATTCGGCATGCTACATCTCTGTGGAGATAATCTAATCGAGGTTCCAACCTTCAGTGCTGAATCAGGATTGAAAGAAATGGCTGCTTCCACAAGATTGGGTCAAGATTAAAATATGGTTTTCCTGGGGTACATAATATTTTTAAGCCAGCACAGTTGGTATTGAAGTAAGATACATTTTATCAAGAAATTCAATTGAAATCCTAGTTTTGTCTATCCCGGTAGCTCTCTGAACCACACCTTTAAATTCAAGTCCATGTCCACGGTGGTTTTAGCCAATAACATTAGTATTAACCAATGTCACTGTTAACCATGATGTTAAAAATAATTGTTAGCTATACTTAGCAACAATTCCAGAACTTTTTTCTACAGTTTTCTACAAATTTGGAAAACTCAAAAAATGCTGCAATGGCAATTATTAAATATTTCTAAGTAAGTTCAAGTGCAAAACAGGTTTCAGGATTGCTGAATTACTTGTAGAGATGAAACACTTCATACTTGCCCCACTATTTTAGTCCTGCAATGGCATACACCTTCAACACAGAGGACAGTAAAAAAATCTGTTTACCTCTAAAAAAGAGCATTTCCAAATAATAAATTAAAAAAAAATTATCTGCAACAAAACAGAATTTAAAAAGCAAATGAATCCCTAAATATTCTCAAATTTATATGTACATTTACCAAGTAAATAACAATGGGCCCTAGCATTTATAGTCTCTCACCCTTTGTGTCAGAAGGACTATCCATTCAAAATTGTGCAAAAATTAGTTCTCAGTTTCCTAGGGAACTGTCAAATCCAATTGCAGTTTCTAATCAAACTTAAAAGGAACAGCCTACCCTGTTTTATTTAGTGTTTGTCAGAGGGCTATGAGTAGAGTATCTTTAAGAGGTTTTTTAAATGATCCAGGAAGAAAAATAACAGTTTATGAGGACTTTTAGAACTGCAGGGCAGGCATTCCTATTCTTTTATAAGGTTTTATTCAGAGATAAAATTTCCTTTTGTTTTAGCACTTCAACAATATAGGTGAGTTTGTAAGCATTGGCATTAATAAACTCTCAAGATAATTGTCTTTACAGAATTTTCACTCTAGCATTTTCTATTTAAATTTCAGCATACTTCTCCCTCTTCTTTGCCAGAAACTCATAAAACAGTGAGCTTCTCTAATTTATAAAAAATTATGGCAAGATGCATGCAACCTGGATATCTGACAAAAGACACGGCAAGTATTGCAAATAATGAGCCTATTAAGCTCAGTTTTCTCCTACTTAGTTAAGTAAGAACTTTTTTTTTCTTCTGTTGTTTTGAGTTACTGAATACTGGTCCCTTCCTTCAATAGTATATTGTCATTTCTCCCAATTCTTTGTCCATATGCACAGAGTCTCATTTTCAGGTTAATGGCAGAATGACAGAATTATGTCATGGTTTCCATCCTGATTCTCACTGTCAGACAGGCTTTTATTTAGAATATTTTTGCCTGGTTCTTTTTCTGCTACACTTCTTGGCCCATTGACATTGCAAATTAATTACAGTCCATGCGGAGCAGCAATCCGCATTTCTAGCCCATTTTAATCCCCATCATTAGTGCTTTACTTGTGGTGGCTGTACCTCTCAGCATGTGGTATATTTCTGCCAGTTCCTTTCCTTCTTTGATTTACCTAGTATCTGTCATGGAATTGTCATTTCTAATTAGACTCAGAAAGACAAAGGGTAATAGTATACTGCAAGGCAGGTGTTCTAGCTTGCTAGCTGCCAGAATGCAATATACCAGAAATAGAATGGCTTTTAAAAAGGGGAATTTAATAAGCTGATAGTTTACAGTTTTAAGGCTAACAAAATGTCCCAATTAAAGCAAGTTTGTAGAAATGTCCAGTCAAAGGTATCCAGGGAAAGATACCTTGGTTCAAGAAGGCCGATGAAGTTCAGGGTTTCTCTCTCAAGTGAGAAGGCATATGGCAAACACAGTCAGAGTTTCTCTCTCATCTGGAAAGGCACATGGTGAACATGGTCAGGGTTTCTCTCGCATCTAGAAAGGCACATGGTGAACATGGCATCATCTGCTAGCTTCTTCTCTTCGTTTCCTGTTTCATGAAGCTCCCTGGGAGGCATTTTCCTTCTTCATCTCCAAAGGTCACTGGCTGGTGGACTCTGCTTCTCGTGGCTGTGTTGTTCTGCTCTGCTCTCTCTGAATCCCCTTCATTCCCCAAAATGTTTCCTCTTTCATAGGATTCCAGAAACTTATATCAAGATCCACCAAATGGGTGGACACATGTTGTCACCTAATCCAGTTTATTTAACAACCACTCTTGACTAAATCACATTCTGATTACGGTTTCAAACATACAGTATTGAATAAGGATTAGTCTGCCTTCATGAAATGGGGTTTAGATTAAAACATGGCTTCTCTATGGGACATACATCATTTCAAACCAGTATGTTCCACCCTCTGGACCCTAAAAAGACATGTTTTCCCCATATACAAAATACATTCATTCCATAACAATATAACAAATCCTTAAACCATTTCAGTAGCAATATACATGAAATACAAAGTTAGAATACAAACTCCTGTCAAAGTTAGTTACAGGCCGTGGTCTGTTCTAAATAAAATTATCCTCTGGCTTTGGTCCTTTGAAAACTCATAACAAGTTATTTGCTGCCAACATACAAAGAAGGAACATTCATAGGATACATATACACATAGGGAGGAAGGAACACAGGGGTCACCAGACTCAAGCAGTTTTGAAAACCTTCAGGGCAAAGTCTATTAGATTTCAAAGGCTGAGAGTCTTTTATCCTCAGGGCTTCTGAAAGTGACAGTCCCACCTGTGCTGGTTTGAAAGGAAGTATGCCCCCTTAGAAAAGCCATGTTTTAATATAAATCCCATTTCATAAAGGTAGAATAATCCCTATTCAATACTGTATATTTGAAACTGTGATTGGATCATCTCCCTGGTTGATGTGATTTAGTTAAGAATGGTTGTTAAACTGGATTAGGGGATGACATGTCTCCACCCATTTGAGTGGGTCTTGATTAGTTTCTGAAGTCCTATATAAGAGGAAACATTTTGGAGAATGAGAGACTCAGAGAGAGCAGAGAATGCTGCAACACTACGAAGCAGAGTCCACCAGCCAGTGACCTTTGGAGATGAAGAAGGAAAATGCCTCCCGGGGAGCTTCATGAAACAGGAAGCCAGGAGAGAAAGCTAGCAGATGATGTCATGTTCACCATGTGCCCTTCCACTGAGAGAGAAGCCCTGACTGTGTTCGCCATGTGCCTTCTCACTTGAGAGAGAAACCCTGAACTTCATGGGTCTTCTTAAACCAAGGTATCTTTCCCTGGATGCCTCTGATTGGACATTTCTATAGATTTGTTTTAATTGGGGCATTTTCTTGGCCTTAGAACTGTAAACTAGCAACTCATTAAATTCCCCTTGTTAAAAGCCACTCCATTTCTGGTATATTGCATTCTGGCAGCTAGCAGACTAGAACACCACTCTTTCCAAGGGCCTACGCAGAGGCCTGCCTCACTTCAAATGCAAATGCAACCTTGGGGGACACTGGGGAGACCACCTTTTTCTCGGCTCCACCCTCTCCAATCATCGGGGCTGCACCCGGGCTCTCTGCCATCTCCGGGGCACACGCTCAACCCCTTCATGTGGTGGCAGCCAGGGTCTCCCCAAAACCTAAGGAATGTGCTTCACCCTTTCCAAGGCCTGAGGCGGCATGACTCTTCCACTGCAATGAGGTGGAAGGCCCATTCTCTGCTTCTGGGGTAAACTCACTCTCTCCATGGGCTTGGGTGGGTCCGCTCTCCTGGCCCGAGGCTTCTTGACTTCAGGCCTCAGCCTCCATGGTTTTGCCTCTGAAGTTATTTTTCCTCCAATGTGTTCCTTCTCTGAACCCCTCAGAGCAGACTGGCAGCGGCTCTGTTTATACAGCTCCCACAGTGCTTTTGTTGGCTTTCTATGCAGTAGCCTCGGATCATGCCCATCAGACATAAGGAGTTTCCACAAATTCTTCCTGGATAACTCCATGTCCTATCCTGGCTTTCTCTGAGATGGCTGACTGGTTCCACATCTGGTCAAATCCTCACATGGAGCACTATTCTCTGGGGTCTCCCTTCCTGGAAGACCAGAATTTTCTAGGACATCAATTTCTAGTTTTTTTGTACTTAAGACTTCAATTCTCAGCATATCTCTGTCCTGTCGCATTTCACTTTAAACTGTGAGGAGAAACCAGGATGTGCTTTCCATATTAAATTGGGAAATCTCTTCTGCTAAATATCCAAGTTCATGGCTTTTAAAATCTGCCTTCCCGCCAAAGCCACTAGTCAATTTTGCCAGATTATCTAAAATTTTAAAACAAGGATTGCCTTCCTTCCAGTCTGTAATGACACATGTCTTATTTCTGCCTAGAGCCTGGTCAGAGGTATCTTTAGAGTCCACAGTTCTACCAACAGTTTCTTCAAAGCATTCTAGGCCTTCTCTATCAAACTGCTCACAATTCCTCCAGAATCTTCCCCTTATCCATTTAAAAGGCCATTCCAACATGTTTGGTATTTGCCAACAGCAGCAGCACCCCACTCCTTTTGGTACCTGAGTACCAAAATCTCACCTAATCCAGTTTAACAACCACTCTTGATCAAATCACATCTCCAGGGAGATGATCTGATTATAGTTTTAAACATACAGTTTTGAATACGGATTATTCTGCATTTATGAAATGGGATTTAGATTAAAACATGGCTTTCTAGGGGACATACATCCTTTCAAACCAGCACAGAAAGCATTCCGATTCCTTTATAAGTCATCACTATTTCATTAGAAGGATACTAAATGTATTTTTTTGAGATAAGGCAAACTGTGGGAGGATGAGGAAGGGCAGAAAGAAGGCTGTCTTTTGATCTACATTTAGGAGGATGCTTTCGTATGTTCCTGACTGCATAGTATGATGGGTTGTTGTTTATCACCCTTATTTTCTTCCCAGATCTTATAATTTTTTAATCCATATTTGTTGTATTATGAGTTTTAAAAATATTTTTATTATTTCCATGGTCTTTTTTTCCTGACTTTAATACAATTTTATTGACAAACATTCACATACCATACAAACCATCCGATGTAGATAATCACCAGCTCAGAGTGTCATCACATAGCTGTGCATGCATAACCATGATCAATTTTAGAACATTTTCAATACTCCAGAAAAGAAATAAAAATAGAAAGAAAACCCAAATCCTCCTATCTTGCCATTCTGAAGCCGGTATTTTAATTACAGTTCAAGATATTATGTGCTCTTAAATCTAAGTTGATAGAACAAATGCTAGGGCAAAAGGTATTCTGTTTTTAACTAGATTCAACACTTTGTTATAAAAATGCCTGGATGAGAAATAACTTGAATTACATACCTTATGCTTTCTCTCTTCATGTGTGAGACCAAATAAAATTATGTCTGTACATATAGTCACATTCAATAGAACAAGATGCTTAGATATTGGCAAAACAAGACGACTCAAAACTTTTAATTTCTGCTACTGTACCAGAATAAATAACAACCCATTTCTAAACAAAGTGACTGAATTAATTCATCTTGTGAGTTACATATCTATAATAATAAGTAATTCGTTTCAGTTTTCTTTTACTTCTCATTAAATATATTGTTCTCACTTCACCAACCTGTTCACTCCAGAATGCACATGCACTGCAGGATGGGGTGGAAGGAGGGGGCATGGAGGCTGCTGGAAAACCGTGGAGTAATGACTGAGGGAACTCATGAGCTTGAGAAGCACATTCCCAATGGCTACCAACATGGTTCTTGGGATCCTTGTAGGAGAAGACAGGGTTGGGTAGTAGAAAATAGGTCCATGGCCATTCATACAAGATTTGAGATGTTTTTCAGTTATGCCAAGCTTTTGTGAGAAGTGCAGCAGTGATGCATGCAAGGATAAACTCTAACTTTGGAAAACCTGTGAATTAGGCTGAAGAAATAGTTCACCCTCCTGAAACCAGATGTAAAACCTGAGCTCACTACTATGATACCTGTGGGGAGTTGGTAAGGAGTGGGGAGAAGTGGTATATCCATGGAGGAAAAAAATGTCCATGGTCTTGATAAGAAGGCTTGAAGGAACATCTGAAGAGAACAAACCCAAACCTCCAGCTTTTACTTTTCCCCTCTTGTTCCATGTGTGGCTCATGATGCTTAGGCTGGGGTCTGCCTAATGGGAGGCTGCATGGAGAAAGAGGCTCAGCTCATGCCCAACACGAAGGCTAGAGGAGTGAGGAAAGGCCCAGCCCCATTACTGAGCCCACTCAAGGCCAGCAGAACTGCCCAGCACAGTACATGACAGAAAAAGAATTGTTTGTAACCAGTTAGTTTTTGAGTGGTTTGTTGTGCAGCAGTAGATAATTGAAACATATCACTCTTCGCTATCTGAAAGTCTCTTTTTATTTGTATGTGTTATTTGCCCCTCACGTGTGAACGCTAGGTGGGTAGAGACCATGATTGAATTGGTTACTACTGAAATCTCAGTGCCCGTATCATACTCTGTGGCATTGGAAAGACCTAAATTTGATTCTGCTTTGATACCCCCTAGACAGATATATGGCTTTGGGAAAACAAATGATCTTTCTAAGCTTTAGTTTTGTAGTCTATAAAATGTGGATAATAGTACTTATTTCATAACTTTATGGTGAGTATTAAATGTGATAAGGCTAGAAGCATTTAACAGAGTGTCTAACATGGCCTTAATTTTAATAAATAGCAATTATGGTGATAATGTTGATAATGAAGTCCTAAGCAGAGAAATGAAGTGGTGACATAATTTAATAATTTATAATATACCTGTAGATGAAGGGTAGACTTTATTTGAAAAGACTCCTTGTTATGGGAGTTAAAAATAATTGAACTGTCCCTCAAGAATAAAGGTGGTGATACCAACTCAAGGTTGGTAGGGCATTCACAGGGTACTTCTCCTTATCCTGACAAGGTAATCACTCTCTCCTCTTATAACCTCCATAAACAATTGCAAGCATTTGAGAAAAATAGTCACTCATGAAACATAGCTAATCTGCCTTACCTGTCTAAAGGCAATTCCATGAGCTTGAAACTATCAATAGGATAATTTTCTGCTGTGATACTGAATCACGAACATTATGGAAAAAATGTATTTTGAAAACTATGATTTAGCGGTGTGATTTTCTCTTAATAGCACCTAATAATATTAGATAAGCTTAGAGATTAAGTGATATAAAAATGTAATGCACTTAAAGGCTGGCACATAAGAAGCAATATAACCATATTTACTGACTTTTCAAACATTAAACTATTATGGTATACAACCAATAGGCCATCAAATAAAATTAAGTAGAAATCTCATTGCCAATAGCTAAGTTAATTATATCCTGAGTATTTAATGGTTTTGAGAAAATGAGAACACATATTTATGGAAGTTATTTTGACAGTGTTAAGTAGTTTAGTAGTATTTGTATTTGTTTTCAAGTCATTTTTTCTTTTTGGAAAGTAAAATAAAACCTCTACATTTTAGTTTCCTATGGTTTTGCCATTTCCATGTCCAAAATACCAGCTGTGTGATGTCCTGTAGGACATATTTAGCTTTGACATATTTTGTAAAGTTTTGGCTAAGGACACAGTTTTATTATTCTGTGCTCAGAGAAATATAATTTTTCATTTAGGGAGTCAAACCCTCATACCCTTTTCAACAGTTACAAATGTGAGGGAAGTCCTAACACTCAATGTTCATAGATAATCAGCAAAGCTAAGAGGAAATGCTTTCACAGTCCTTTTCCCTTTTGACATTTCATTTCATTTAAAACACTTGCTTTGGGTAAAGTCAATCAATGTTAGTGTGAAAATTTACAGTACTTCCTTAGAAACAGTAAGCACAGTTACCAGGGATTTTAGCAATTCATGAATAAACATGTATTCTAAAATGAGCAAATGATATGGATCTGTTCTACTAAGATTCCTTGTGTCCCTAGGAGTTCCCCAAGATAAAAATCTGTGTAACAAGAACTGTGAAGGGTCTGACATTTATTCTACCTGCAAGCTAATAAATTAGTGTGCCTCAGTTCTATAGATACCGTGGAAGCCACAAGACTCCTGTGTCAGAGACAAAAGGCAGTTTATTACAGCAATAGCCATAGCTCGCGTGTCAGCATTTGTATCAGTTACTCAAGTCCAGATGCCCACAAAGCGATTAAAAGAGGACTGGGTGACATCTGCACACAAAGTGGGTTGCATTACAGGAGAGGAACCCTCAGCTTGGGGAGCCCAAAACTTTTATAACAGTCTCTGTCTTCCAAGAATGTTCATTTCATAAACATACTTGAGAAGACAGTCCAGAGCAAAGGAAATCAGTGCCTACTTACAAGAAATGCAAAAGTGGGAGAGATTCATGGAGAATTGTCTCAACACTGTGATCACCTCTTTTTTTCCTCTCCTCACTTTAATAAGTTAATTAGACAGTTAATTTGAAGTAGATTTAAAGCATTTTTTTTAATCAGCCACAATTTTTACACAACATAAACAAAGTATACTAATATGTTTTGGGGAGGCACACAATTTTTATTACTTGCCAGTACTTCCAATTGTTCATTTATTCAACAGAGGTATTAAGCACATGTTAAGAGCTAGGCATCGAATATACAATGCTGGACAAAGCAGTTTCCATTTTCGTGGAATATACACTATATTATAGGAAATGTGTAAGAACAGACAAATAAATAATTTTAAGAATATATTACATGTTTATTTTTAAAAATGTTTTTTATTTTGAAAGATTAACAGATGTATAAAAAGTGTATGAAATAATATGCATAGGCTACTAAAATCTTATAAACCAAACCTCTGTGTATATATACACTATCCAGTCCATTCCGGTGTCTTTCTATATACCACTTCTTAATAACAACCTCTCCTTTTTCATTGAAAAGCACCAATATTCAGGCAATGTGACAGTGACTCAGTGGCAGAATTCTCACCTGCCACACTGGAGACCTGGGTTTGATTCCCGGTGACTGCCCATGCCAAAAAATTAAATTTAAAAAAAGCACCCACATTCTAACATTTATCATGACTATTTCCTCACTTCTTATTGTTCTTTTCCCAATTAAGATTACCTATCTAAAATGTATAGTTCAGTTGTGGCAATTTTAATGATATACGTAAAAGGAATCATAGTTTGTCTTTTTCCCCTCTGGCTTCCTTCCTGTAACATTGTTTTTAAGATTATCCATGTTGTTGCATGTAGCTGCAGTTCCTTCATTTTCACTGCTCTGTTATGTGACTAGACCACACTATATTTTCCCATTCCATATTAGTGGATTATTTAGATTGCTTACAGTTTTGGGCTATTATGAAATAATCTGATATGGTGCATTTTATTTTTTCCTATATCTGGTGCCTCTACTCAGTAGTCCACTCTGAGTTGCGTTACTTGATGCAGTAGCTTGTTCATCGCTGAATGTACTGTCACTTTGCAGTGCATGAAATGCTTGTTGAACATGAATCAAAAGAAGTACAGAAAAAATTTATTGAATGTTTATGTTGAGATAGTTGAATTCTGAAGGAAAACGGAAACTTAAATCAATGAGTAATTTTCTTCACAATTAGAAAATATAAAAGGAATTTTAATAGGAAACATTAAAAGATGAAACTATTTAGGTTGTATATAGGTTACTAAAATAAAAGTTTAAAATATATAGGATTGCATAATACAATGGACCCTAATATAAACCGTGGGCTACTGTTAATAATATAATCACAATAATATTATTTAATCATTGTAACAAATCTGTTAATAATGCATGATGTTAATAATGGGGTAAGGGGCAAATGGACATTTTTTCTGCATGATTTTTCTGTAAACCTGCAATTTCTCTAATAAAAAAATAAATTTAAGGTGAATCTATTCTGTAGGATTTTGTAACAATTTCTTCTTACTCCAAACTGTAGATGTGAAATTAAAGGCTCTTTCTTATATGTTGAGAGAAAAATATCAGACCTCTGGCATTTGAGACTGAGAGCACTTTAGAGATATGAATTGTTTACGAGAGAAAATACTGACCATTAGATCACACTGATCGATACCGTCTGTTTTCACATTTATATCTCACTGCATTCCAATATTATCCAAGCTACTAAGCATCTCATCATAAATATAAAAATAAATTTTTTACATTTATTTTTATATGTAAAACCTATAAAGGAGTACAGGTAATTTTTCTTATTTTTTTCTGTCATTTAAATATTAACAGTCATTCCAATTATTTTTGGATATCCATGATTCAGAGATCACCTAATACTGTCAAGAATCTTGGGAAAGAAAGACAGCATTTATCTTTGCCGTCCTCTTCAAATTCCCAAAGGATTTGCAGTGTTTTGCAAGAAAATTACGTATAATGGAATATTAACAAGAAAATGAAAATGCAAGAATATGCACTTCAAAGAAAATCTGAAGAGCTCCAGCTACAGTTTTGAATAATTTATTACCTCCAGGTTATTCCTAAGGCACAGGGTGGCATTTTGTTTTATCTGAAACAAATCCTATGCTAGGAAATGTAGAGTTGGCAAAGAAAAATGTCAGAGTTGGCAGAGACTGAATCCTGTTCCTTAGGATTCATTGTATGTACAGTTTGAGAAGAATTATGAGAAAGGAGTAAAAGAAATAAGGCTTTTTACAATACTCTCAACAAAGGGGAGAACTATGGTTTAATTCCACATTGCTTTAAAAATATGAATATTAAGTTAATTATTTTTTGCAATTCTGATAGCAATATATTCTAATAAAAAAACCAAAAACACAATGTCATATCAGTTGCCAGGTTCACAATCCCAAACCCCATAGGAACTTTGGCAGTCTTCAAGTGCCCGTATGAATGAACATAAGGAGGTTAGTGAAAGTAGGGTCTGACCATGATAAAACAGTGAAGCACAATGTCAAAATGACATATTTTTCTTTATTTCCATTTTTATTCTTTTTTTCTTTGTCTAAGAAATGTTCTTTTTCCCAGTTGGAAAAAAGAGCCCATTTTCAATCAGCTCTAACCCCCCTATAAATTTTAGTCTATGAAGCTAATATATTGCTTTTGCCAATGTCTCTTAAAGCTGAAGGATGACATCAAGCATCAGGACACCGTTTAACAGACGAGATGTGAGATGAGCGTCACCCTTCTGAGACTTACACCTCACCTCCTAAGTGGCTCAGTAGCGCATTAGATGGGTTCTGGTTCAATGAATGAACCAGGAGAAAAGATGACTCAGTCTGTGGGATGGACTTGATTTTTCTCTCATTAGGAAACTAAATATAACACAGTCATCTATCTTTCCTCACACTGGCCAGCTACTGGATGAAATGAAATGGGGATTGTCTCTAGATCACAGGACTGGAGCAGTCGGTGAGCTCGGGCTCTAACCTTCACTCCCTTGCTCAATTACTTGGATTTGCGCTGGCCACTTACTCTCCTTTGTCTTGTCATATTTATCTCTTGAATGAAGACATTATAACCAACAAGGATGACAAATGAATAGCGTTTAATATATGCCAGCTCTATAAAATGGTCCTGTAAAGTTATCTGAAACACCATTTTTAGTTTTTTTAGAGCCCAAATCAGGTTCAGCAAGGAAGAATGCCAGAATTGCTCTTTGATATTTGCCATGGCTATGGAAAGGAGCAGATGTTATATGATTAGCTGGCTTCGGAGGTCCCTTATTCCATGACTTCAAAAGTTTGCTTTATCTCTTATTGTTTTATAAATGTATCCTCTTGATATTCTTTTTTTTCCCCAGTGATTTTAATCGTTTTCTTTAAAAATAATCTGTATGTAAGTTTGGCAGTGGGGAATCTGTATCCTTCTTCATGAAAAAAATTAAAACCATCACTAAGCATTCGCCTAGCATAGAGTGTCCCTGCAGGGCAGTATCTACTCTCTTTCACTTGATTAGCCACCAAGACAGCTTGAGGCTTAGCTCTAATTAAGACTTAAAGAGCTCTATTCAACAACTGCCTGTCGGTCCTTTTTATTGAGCACACAGAAATTCAAGAAATAGAAAATATCATGATGTTATCACTTTTGGTATGATGAGAATAATGGAAACGTATGACCCACTTATAGCAGAACAGAGTAAAAACACAAACAAAGGCACTGGACAATGGACTGCAGTGAACAAGACTGTGCAAAAGTATCCTTTGCTATGATGTAAGGATGGTTAATGACTAATTTTTATTCTCAAATAAGCATGCAGCACTCACCTCCCCCTTATTGTGCTAAACCACAAGGCCACCGTTCTTGTTTACTGATAGATGTCATTTGCCTCAGTCTATTGTGGCAAGGAAGGGGGAAATAGCCCTCACTGAAGAACCACTGCAAAGTCTGAGATTGAGGGCATGGCAAAATCCTGTGTGTTTGGGGTTTTTATTATCGAACAAAAGACTGTTCAGGGTGCAAAGGGTAGTTCAGTGGTAGAATTCTCACCTGCCCTGCAGGAGACCTGGGTTCTTAACCTGACCCATGTGATTCCTCCCATCACCCCCCAGATGATGCTGCCATGACGGGATAGGCCCAAGGAAAAAGAATGAAATGTGACCCTACCACACAGCATACAAAAAAAAAAATAAATTGTTCAGACATAATACAGTGCTTCACTGTCTATGTTTCTTTTGGCTACTTCTGTTATTTATGCCCAGTATAAGTACTCCTCTGAATCCAACTTTCAACTTCTGATTTTCTCCTATTATCTTTATTTGTGCTTTTCTCTATTATGTTTCTAATCATTCTCTGTATGTACTAGCCATAAATACAATTGAGTTCTCCTTCAATTTCCATAAACCCTGGGGCTACCACTCCCCCACTCCCAACCTGAGTTGAAGCTAAGCTCCATCATTGACGAGTTATATGACTTTGGACAATTTACTTAACTTTCTGGGTTTAAACTTCCTCACTGTTAAATGAGTATAAGAGTACCACCTACCTCACAGGGAGTTATGAAGATTAAATGTGTCAATATCTCTATATAGCTGAAAGCAGTGAGACATAGTGTTATATAAGTGTTAGCTAAATGAAAATCAAATAGCAGCCTAATGACCTTAATGTAGGGAAGAACAGTTGGCATTTGTCTCAGTAAAACTGAGTCTCATGTTAACTAGGAAAGCCCCTTCTGCTTCTCCTTGTCTCTGCATTATGGAAGAGTACAGGGTCATTCTCTTTCATTCACTAATACACTGGCATCTGCATTACTTCTTTTCAGTTCAATCCTGACATCACTATTGACTGAACAATCCATAGATTCATTGTTAGTATAGTAACATAGTCTCCTTTTTATATTCTAGGATATTTGACTATTGATTAATCTCCCATGACATTTTTCCTGTCTTCAACCTCCCCATTCTTATTAGAACATTATTATCTGTATTTGAAATACCTTGCCCCACTTTTATGCCAGCCACCCACCTTTCACATAACACTTCTTAAAAGACTTTCATGTACTTTCTATTTGGCTACCTCCTAGTACCTACTCAAACATGCCTGTTGGATTTTTGCTCTCAATATTTCACTTAAATGACTTTGAGGTGAAAAATGACATTCATGTGATGGTTGGGTTCTGGTGTCAACTTGGCCTAATGGTTATGCCTAGTTGTCTGGTTAGGAAAGCACTGGCCTTGTTGTTGCAAGGATATTTCATGGCTGAAAGTCTGGTGTATTTAATCATCAGTCAGTTGATGGCGTCTTTGGCTGATTACATCTGCAATCAACTAAGACACGTCTCCCACAATAATATAATTCAATCAGTTGAAAGCTTTTAAGGAAGAAGCAGGACTCTTTCGCTGCTTCTTCAGTCAGTGAGCCTCTCCTGTAGAGTTTGCCAGACCCTTCGTCAGAGCCACATGCTTCACAGCCTGCCTTACAGATTTTGGACTCTTCCATTCCCATGGTTGTGTGAGATACCTTTATATATCTCATATTTACAGATCTCTCCTGTTGGTTCTGTTTCTCTAGAGAACCCTGACTAACACAATGTCATTAAGTCCAATAGACATCTTTTCAGTTCTCATCTAAGTTGATCTTTTAGTTTTTTCTAGAATAACTGACTGATGTCTTCTTACAACTCCTCTTCACTAGCCTTCCATTGCCTCATACTCTCCGGATTCTCTTCGCAATCTTTTTTCTTTCCTAGATGATTATTTAATGTTGAAGCTTCTCATTACTCTGCTATGAACCTACTTGTACTCAAGACCTGTTTTCTAGGATATTTTGATGATGATGATAGTCTAACATTTATTAAGCACTTATTTTTTTCCAAGGAGTATTATATGTACTTAATATATTAACTAGTCAAATCATCAATAGCTCAAAAAGGATCACTATTATTATTCCTCAACTTAAAATCCTAAGAGTTGTTCTTGTATTCTCTCTTTCTTTGACCTCTCTCTTTGCAATAAGTCAGCAAGTCCTGTCAATTTTGCCTCCTAAGTTTTGTTGAAGACATACTTCTAATCCATTCCTGCCAGCACATTCCTAAGCAAGGAAATTTCTCCCTTGGACTACTATAGTAGTCTCTTAACTGGAGTCTCAAAGTTTCTAACCTCGGGTACTTCTGTAATTTTTTCAGAGCAGCCAAAGTGATGCATTTTTTTTAGTTAGAGAGGTAGGTTCACAGAAGAGTCGTACATAAAGCACTGAGTTCCCATATAACCCCCTTTTATTAACATCTTTCCTTAAGCATGGCACATTTATTATGCATCATGAAAGAACATTTTTATAATTGTGCTACTAACTATAGTTAATCATTTACAATAGGGTTCACTGTTTGAGTTGTACAGATCTATGCTTTTTAGGGATTTTTTTTTTTTTTTTTTTTTTTTGCATGGGTAGGCACCAGGAACCAAACCCGGTTCTCTGTCATGACAGGGGAGAATTCTGCCACTGAGCCACCATTGCACCGCCCAGATCTATGCTTTTTAAAAATTTTTATCCAGTCCTGTTGCACAGTCTGCATCCCTTCAGCTCCAATTACCCAATATCTTACCCTATTTCTATCTCCTGATGATCTCTGTTACCAACAGCATATTCCAAGTTTATTCCTAACTGTAATGTAATTATGTTAAAATACTGAATGACGCTGCATGTGAGAATGATAGAGGGAGGAGGGCTGGGGACATAAATGAAATCAGAATGATTTGATCAGTGTCTGGAAAAATATTTGCAAGCCCCCTTCAGGGAA
>PVIY010036818.1:0-25149 GCA_004026745.1 Myrmecophaga tridactyla
TTCAGTACAAAGACAAATTTTATTGTCCAAGAAAACAGAGCCTAGACGGTGCCTGGCGCAAAGATGGAGCTCAGGAAAGAGGAAGCGCCTACAGAAATGCACCAGTGCCACCCCAAGGATGATAAGGTGAGCTACCCAGAGGCACACAGTGCTGGCAAAATTTGAAAATAAGTAAATAAATTAGTAAAAATAGTGCATGAATGCAGTCCATTGTTCTTGCCATCCACCCTCTCAGACTTTCCAGGAAGACAGATGGAGCAGGGGAAGAAACAGCAGTGCTGATTCATTTCATCTTGGGCCTCTCTTGATTTGCTGTCCAAATAATACATACTGGACGTACAAGCTGTTCACGAATGCCCAAAAAGGGAAGGGGGAAAAAGGAACACCCTTGGACAAAACTCCAGCAGCCAAGTCGAGATGCTAAACCATATGCATGTCTTTGCGTGGGTTGAAATCTATTTTCTCTGGTTCGATGGATTATAGCACCCAAAGTTTCCAGAAAACGTCAGACAAGTTTACCACAGCAATTAAGTTGTCTGCCATCTGCAAGAGGCTTGGCTTAAGGTTTAGTGAAGTTAAATATATTTTGAAAAGAAAAAATTAAGACTTTCGATGCTTGGCAACATCGGGCTTCGGAGAGTCAAAGGAATCTCGTTATCCCTGAAGGAATCATTTAGCAGTGGCATGCTGAATTCTCAGAACTCTGAAAATGCATTATTCCCTGAGAAACTCTGCACCTAGTCTGGGGATTGGCAACATTAAACTTTTACTAGGAAATTCAGCCAAGCCGTTGAGATTAATACCCTTTACTATCTTCCCAAATGGCAGGTTATTTTCGGAAAACCAGACCTAAATATTAACTGACTTTCGCATCCCTGCTCCCGCTCCACAGTTCCTTTAAAGTAAATAAGTGTCTAAAACAATAACTGTAAGACCTACAGTTTACAAGTCGGAGAAGTGTCTATCTTCTCTCAGTAAGATTTCCTGGCTGAATCAATGCTTTTGTGAGAAAGGCAGGAGGAGGTGGGCGTCTTCATGCATACTTCACATTGGCCTGGGAAGAATGTAATGATTTGCCCATCTTCAGCCCAGAGTTAATATTCATTCTTTTTTGAAAAAAGCTATTCCAAGAAACAAAAGTACAGTTTGATTTTCTCCTCTAACTAAACAAGGGGTAAAAAACAGGTATCTTCTCATTTTTCTCCAGGGAGGTGGAGGTAACCACCTGGTCTGTAGCATTTGCCACTTTCCAGGGTATAAATAGTCTTCCCCGGCCAGTGTCACACTATCAAGTTTAACCACCAGGTCGCAAAATTCTTGAATGTTTAGTGATCAATTCACAGAAGTGCTTACAAGCCAGCTTCAGCCCATCACTTCATTGAAGAGAATTTATGATTATTATTACTCACACATATATGACTCGTCCCACTTTACTGAGTAAAGAGAGTAACCGCTTTACTGGGCATTGACAAAATCCCAATAGAAAAGGTTCCTGACATTAAGAACCTTGCAATTTAACAAGAGGAAAAAACTCGTAACAGTAAAGGCCTCTAAAAACACAGCTGTATGGATATTTCTTTCTTCATACTAGATCAGTTAGGAGCATTCTCTCCCCTCTTGGATCCAACCTTTGAGCATAGTCACAATATACAAGAGAGTTCAGACAAGTGCAGCTAAGATGGTGCCAAGTGCTGCAACCCCATGGTGTCAGCACAGTTAAGCATGAAATAGTGATGTGGAAGACCTGGAAAGCTCTTTATGAGTCCATGAGAGTTTGGCATTTGGAAGAAGAGTTAGAAGTTACTGTTTTTTGCTCCAATGATCAAAGCTAGGTCTATAGGGTATAAGACATAAGGAAGCAGATTTCTGCTCTATGTAAGGAAAAAGACTTCTGAAGCTATGTGAGATGTAAGGAAGCTGTTCTATCAGAGGAGATGAGGCCATAATAGTAATGACAGCCTCCTACTTATAGCACCTCTACCCATTTAGATTATTTCATGTGTAGTCTCTTGTCCAGTTTGCACAAAGACCTCGTGATAACGGCATTAGCTACTGTTTTCATTACCTACTTTCTAAACAAACACCATACGATAAATTGGTGTAACAGGAATTGATTGGCACACAGTTTCAGAGGCTAGAAGGCTTACATCCTCCTGGGGTCAGTATCTCCTGGCTTTTCCAGCAACCTCTGGGGTTCCTTGGCTTTTCCATCACATGGCAATACACATGGCAGTGTCTTCTCCTTTCTCCTCAAAGTTTTATTGACTTCCACCTTCTCGCTGCTCCTTGTGGTTTCTCCTTCCATGTCCAATTTCCTTTACTTTTAAGGACATCAGCCCTAATGGACTAAGCCCCTCCTCCCCATTCAATTTGGGCATCTTAACTAATAATATCTTCTAAGCTCCTACGTACAAATGAGCTCCCACCCATAGGACCAGGGGATGGGACTTGAACATGCCTTTTGTAGGGACATGATTAAATTCTCAACAGCTACCCACAAAGGAGTAGCTAATGATGAAGAAACTGAGGCTCAGAGAGATCACATAGCTTCTCTGAGGGCCTCCACAGCAGAACTCAGAGCAGATGTCCTAATTGAAGTGATATTTCCTCAAAAGAACTCTATTGAGGTAAATCACTGGGTAAAGACACTGCACCCATCCCTGGACCGGGCACCATCACAGACATTGGGTCAGGGCTTAAGGTGCACAGGAAAGCATGCCGTGTTGCTGTGGATTTCTAAACCAGGGCACAGTGAGAGTGAACGAACATTCTCTAAAGACAATCTCCATTTACCTCCTTACACAATCTAAGGGGAATTAAATTCAACTATCATTGCCCCCGATAAATCCCAGAGTGACTTGGGGAGTGAATAAAGAAGTATTTACAAAGTCCCCTTGGAAAACAGGGAGAAAAGAGGGACTATTGAACTTCCTCATTCGGAGAATTTCTGATATTCTTGCAAGCAGTGGAGACTACCAAATAAATAGGCTGAGCCCTCGATCTTGGGGTTCACCCCTATGAAACTTGTTCATGCAAAGGACAGGTTAATCCTACTTAAAATTAGGCCTAAGAGTCACCCCCAGAGATCCTCTTTTGTTGCTCAGATGTGGCCTCTCTCTCTCTAAGCCAACACGGCAAGTGAACTCACTGCCCTCCCTCCTAGGTGGGATGTGACTCCCAGGGTTGTAAATCTCCCTGGCAGCGTGGGACAGAAATCCCAGGATAAGCCGGGACCCGGCATCAAGAGATTGAGAAAGCCTGCTTGACCAAAAGGGGAAAGAGGAATGAGATGTAAAGTTTCAGTGGCTGAGAGATTTCAAACAGTCAAGAGGTTTTCTTGGAGGTTATTCTTATTCATTATATACATATCTGTTTTTAGTTTATGGCATAGTGGAGTGGATAGAGGGAAGTACCTGAAACTGTTGAGCTGTATTCCAGTAGCCGAGATTCTTGAAGACGATTGTGGAAAGATATTAAGTTTACAATGTGACTGTGTGATGGTGAAAACCTTGTGTCTGATGCTCCTTATATCCAGGGTATGGACAGATGAGTAAAACAATATGGATAAAAAAATAAATAAATGATAGGGAGGACAAAAGTTAAAATAAATTGGGTAGATGGAAACACTAGTGGTCAATGAGAGGGAGGGGTAAGGAGGACAGTATACCCTAGTTTTTTCTTTTTTCTTTTTATTTCTTTTTCTGGAGTGATGAGAATGTTCTAAAAAATTATCTTGGTGATGAATTCACAACTATGTGATGATATTGTGAGCCATTGATTGTACACTATGTATGGACTGTACGTGTGTGAAGATTTCTCAATAAATTTTTAAAAAACAGACAACTATCCTAGGTGCTCCTACAATGCTGCTGACTGCCTTGGGCATGTTTCTGCAGCCCCAGGTCAATGGCTCAGAACAAACTGACCTCACTCCTAGGGGAATTTCCTGGTAAGTCCTCTCACTCTGAGCTACCATCCACCATGTGATATTCAAGGATCATGTAACATTCTTCTGAGGGAGGATGATTTCTTCTCCCGGGTTGGTGAAGGGTTCCGGAATAACGTAGACATTCCACCACCTGCCTTGGTCTGTCTGTAGTCCCCCCAGCCACCCGCACCAGTAAGGCTCATTGTTAACCTGGCACCCCAACAGTGAGACCAGACACTCGGCTGGATCCATGATCTCACTCACTGATAATTCACTGTGTAGATATCAGTTGCAACCTATCAAATTCATCACTAAACCTCATAATAAAGCCTTAAAGAAGACCGCTCAGGAAACGTTCTTCAGCTGTAAGAGATGCCCCCAGATGGGCTAATCACCAGATGTTGCATGCCTCTCTGTATTGACCCTGAACCTGGACCATGCCAAATCAGCCTAGCCAAGGGGTCCTTTCCACATGCCCCTTGTTCTCCACCCCACCCCGTCACCCTTCTGGATGTTGGGAGACTCAGACCCTTGAACAGCTACCCTGCCAACAGAGTGCAGGCTGCTGTCCAGCAGTTGGCATTTCTGGCCAGTAAGTACCAGCAGCCATGCTTGCCAGCCACAGGGTAGCCCCCAGACAAGGAACCATCATTCCAGCACCATCCTTTCAGCCTCCCAGTCAGATTTGCTCCTGCCACCTCACACTAAGGGGGCGTCTCTGCTTGGAGGCTGTATTAGTTAGAGTTCTCTAGAGAAACAGAATCAACAGGAAATAGTCATAAATATAAAATTTATAAAAGTGTCTCACATAACCGTGGGAACATAGAGTCCAAAATCTGTAGAGCAGACTGTGAAGCTGACAATTCCAATGGAGGGTCTGGATGAACTCCACAGGAGAGGCTCACTGGTTGAAGCAAGAAGACAGCCTGTCGCTTCTGAATCCTCCTTAAAAGGCTTCCAGTGTAAGTATCACTCTTAAAGAAGACACTCCCCTTGACTGATTACAAATGGAATCAGCTGTGGATGTAGCAGATGTGATCATGATTTAATTCTATGAAATGTCCTCATAGCAACAGACAGGTCAGCACTTGCCCAATCAGACAAACAGCTACCACCAGCAGGCCAAGCTGACACATGAACCTGACCATAACAGAGGGTAAGTGTTCTGTGAGTGTCTTGTCCTCTCAGAGACAACAGAGATGTTACTTCCATAGCTTGGGGAACCCTGGGTCCTTTTGGACAACAGGGATGAGTGGGAAAGGACCCAGGTTGTGAAAGTATTAGAGACTCCAACTAACAGCAGGAATCAACACAGAAGAGCAGAGTGCTATCTGTGCACACATTGTGTGAGCCCATACCCCACTCCTGAGGAGAAACAACAAGCCCACACTTTGTCCCCTTTGAGACAAGGTTTAAAACCATTCTAGGTTTGGACAGCTGGAGATTAACCCTCTGGCGATCAGCTCAGAAGACATCAGAGCAGGAATGAGCTGTCCACTCAAGCTAATATGCTATCCATCTATCCAAACTTTATTCCTGACCTCCAGCCCCACCAAGAGTTAAACATTCCAGCCCCTTGGTGGAGGCAGGAGAGTTGTCAGAAAACCACCAGGGCTCAGGGTAGTTTTCCACCACTCCTGAGAGTTACAGGTGGGATTATATCCCCCAAAACAGACTTATTCAAGTCTTAAATCCCAGGCCTGCGAATATGCCCTTATTGGAAATAGTGACAACACAGAGGAATTAGACAAGTTAAGATGAGATCATCCTGGAGGAGGGTGGGCTTTGGCCCAATATAACTGGGGTTCCTATAAAAAGGGGAGAGACATCACAGACCCAGAGGAGAAGGTTATGTGACGACAGTGACAGAGATTGAGTTATGCCATAAACCAAGGAACACCAAGGGCGGCCGGCAAACACCAGTTGCTGGGAGATGCAAAGAAAGTTCCAACCTGACAGGTTTCAGAGAGAGCACAGCCCCTCCAACACCCTGACTTCAGACTCCAGAACTGTGAAGAAATAAATTTTCATTGTGTCAAGCCATCCAGCTCGCGGTCCTTTGTTACGGTAGTCCTAGCAAACGAAGTCGCTGAGGAACACCTCGGACAAGCTCAATGCTTCTCCTGCAACAAGCGCATCTGTGCCCAGTGTTCTGGAACCTCCACCCTTATGGCTCAGGGGCTCAACACTGGGCCCAAGGTGGATTTTCCAGGCACAGCACAGCCTTACATGGGTTGGCAGTCCCCTCACCCTCTTACAAGGATAGCTCTCATTGGATTTAGGGCTCACCGTAAGTACAGGATGCTATCATCTCAAGATCCTTAATCCCATCTGCTAAGACCCCTTTTTTTTAAGGTCACATTCACAGGTTCAAAGGTGAGGACAGGCACATAGCTTTTTGGGAACCACTATTCAACCCACTACTTGGTCTATACATAGGCCTCCCCAGATGCCCCCTGCATGGTAAGCCACATGGAGGCAGAAACTGAGTGCCATTGCAGGGTACTATGCCCTGACAGGGAGGGCCTTCTCAGACTCTGCACCCCAGGCACCTTGTGCTCCTCACCTGTGGTCCACAGGGAAAAGTCTGTGGTCTGCATGTGCCCACACCTGCATGGCCACACACCACTTCGAGAGCCCATGGGGCCCCTCGGATGAGCTCCAGGTTGACACCACCCAAAGATCTTGAAACACTCACTTGGCATGAAAGAGGTCTGGGGATTGTCTGCAAATTTCAATCAGCTATACACTCCCAAGCAAATCAGAACCTTCCAGAACCACAGGCCATGCATTATGGACAGCCAAGAGCAGCCCTAAGCAAGGGGGGCACATCAGCAAGTCATGTGCAGACCACAGCACAGATTTTCCAGATTTAAGCATTTGGCCCTGTGGGCTGAGGTCTGGCTTTGCTTCTACCACAGGCCCGTTCCACCACCCTAGCCGCATTCATTGGTTTCCCACCAAGATGGGCAGACTGAGCGTGGGAGGAGACAGCTCCTCTTGGATTACTGAGTCATAAAACTTAAATGTATGCACATTTGGGTGGTAATATAAAATCCCAGCGTACCCCAGGGGCCTCACAACACGAAGTTCCTGATGAAGGCACGTCTCCTATCACACAGGCTGTTCCTCATGGCTCTTGGGTCTCCCATCTGTGATCTCAGCAGTGGCTCCATCTCCTACCTGGGGCCTTGAACACTGATTCCTCTTGGTTCTGCAGCACTTCCCAGCCCACTGCTGTTAGGATGGAGCCGTGGAGTTAGAAGCACAGACCCTTCCCAGGCCCTGGTCTTTGCCCCATGGTGTGAGACAGCCCAACCTCACAGCTTGTCCTTAGTGTGAAAGACATGTCCCTCCTTGTTATGACTTGAATTGTGCCCTCCAAAAAGATAAGGTTAAGTCCGGACCCCCAGGACCTCAGAACATGACCTTCTTTAGAAATATGTACCCAGTTGTGATGCAGTCATACTGGACTAGGGTGGAGCCTTAGTCCAATATGAGGGTGCCTTAAAGAAAAGGAGAAAGATGCAAAGTCAGAGAGGGAAGATGGCCCTGTGAGGACAGAGGCAGAGATTGGATTGATGGATCTACAAGCCCAGGAGACACAGGAATTGCTGGCAAGCACCAAAGGGTAGAAGAAGCAGGAAGGATTCTCCCCTGCAGACTTTGGAGGGAACCTGGCCCCCTGGCACAGTGATCTCAGACTTCTAGACTCCAGGCTGTGAGAAAATAAATTCCTTTTGTCTTGAGCCCCCGAGTTTCTGGCACTTTGTTCCAGAAGCCAGAGGAAACTAAGGCACTCCTCCACTCTCCTCTTGTCTCCCCCTCCCCACAAAGTAAACGTGTCCAAAAGGGAAGCACAGATTCCTTGCCACTCTGCAGTGTTCACACAGGCATATGTTAAGGATCTATGTGTATCTCAGAACCACACAAGAGGCCACAAATGAAATTCTCCATTTATTCACAGAGCTCTGTGACCACCACACGAAATGGAGATCATGTACGGGCTGCTGGATCCTGCCACGGACTCCACCACTGAGATCATCCAGGTGACAGCGGGAGGCTGATGGATCTACAAGCCTGGTCAACAGCCAAATAGCAGAGATGGAGGTGTGGGAGCCCCAGTGGACAGGCAGGAGAAGGCACCCTGGAAGGGTGACCACAGCCCAGGCATCTCAGATTGGGGCTGGGAAGGCACCTTCAACTGGTAGCCCCTTCTCTCCCCAGGAGCAATCAGGACAGACAGGGCCTGGGCGGGAGCAGGCAGATCCCCCCACCCCATGCCCTGCAGCCCTTGTATTCCTCAGCTGAGGACCACGGATGGGCAGGACAATTCAGGGTACTCAGGACCCTGCAAAAGAGAAAGCTCAGAAAACAGCCGCCATGTGTGCAGACCTCCACAGCCTTGGCGCCTGGGCTTGCATCACCACCCTTCCCTGCCTTGGCTGACTCCCTGCAGCTCTGGAACCGGGCTTGTGGGAAGGGGTAGGGGGAGAGAAAAGGCTGTCTTCCCACCTCTCCCAGGTTGGGAAGTGTTGTCTCCCAGGGCAAAGAAGTGGAGGGCAGCTTCCCCAAGAAAAGAGCCTGGAAGGAAGTGAAGGAGGGGCTGGGGGCACCAGAGCTGAGGGCTGGTGGGGCCTCGGCATACTAGAAGCATCTTGTCTTCCTAAAACTCACCCGAAGGACCCCAAAACTGGGTCTGGCCTTTTATCCAGCCCCAAGGAAGATAAAACCAGCACAACCAGCCGATCACCCAAGGGAAGGGAGTTTGAACCCACAGGAAAGCATTCTGAGGAAGACAATCCCTGACAGAGAGGAAAAAACATCAGAACAAGCTTCTTCAGTAGATGCTGATCTAAAGCAGTTGCAATAAAATTTTAATAAACATGAAAAATGTCCTCAGTGAGGTAAAGGAAAATTTTGCAAGCTTAAAGTGGAAAGTTATAAAGAAAAAACATTTGGAGATATTAGATAGGAAATGAAAGTGTTGAAATAAAGACTTGAGAGTTAAATAATAGGGGTGGGACCAGTAGAACGAATTGGTGACCCAGGAAGCAGGGACAGGAAGGCACAAAGGGATGCGAAGGGCAGAAGAGTGAGATGATAAGGAAAAAAAAAGGTCAGAGGGTGACAGCAGCCTAAAGGAACAGGCAGGAGAAGAAAGTGCAGGTACAAAGTAGAAGAAATAATGATTGAAAATCTCCCCAAATTAAAAAATAAATAAAGATGTATAAATACTCCCACAGGGCTACTAGATATAAGACAGAATATATAAAATCCCACATCAGAGCAATAATAGCAAGAATATAAAAATTAAGATGGATAAGATTTTAAATCTTCCAGAAGAACAAGTAAATTGCCTACTATTTTAGTTTGTAATCTGTTGGAATGCAATACACCAGAACGGCTTTTAAAAGGGGGAATTTATTAAATTGCAAGTTTACAGTTCTAAGGCCATGCAAATGTTCCAGTTAAAGTAAGCCTATAAAAATGTCCAAATTAAGGCATCCAGGGAATAATACCTTGGTTCAAGAAGGCTGATGATGTTCAGGGTTTCTTTCTCAGCTGGAAAGATACATGGCAACATCTGCTAGCTATCTCTCCTCATTTCACAAGGCTTCCCCAGGGGCATTTTCCTTCTGTTCCAAGGGTCTCTGACTCTGTGATTCTCCGTTGGTTCTGGTGGCTCTAAAGCTTTTTCCAAAATGGTTCCCTCTTAAAGAGCTCCAGTAAGTGACTCCACCTTGAATGGGTGGAGATGCATCTCCATGGAAACCATCTAATCAAAGTTTACCACCCACAATTGGGTAGATCACATTTCCATGGAAACAATAAAAAAAATCCTTCTAAGCAATATTGAATGAGGGTTAAAGAATTTTCCCCTCTGGATTTTCTGGGGTACACAACAGATTCAAAGTGGCACACCAACCAAACAATGAAAATAAGATTTTCATCAGGCTGCTCCATGACGACAAGGGGATATAAGAAAACAAGGGGGAAATAGCTTACACATTTTGAAAGGAAAGCATTTTTAACCTAAAATGGTAAAACTAATTAAATTATTGTTTAACAGGAAGAAATAATAACACCATTTTCATATATATAAGGTTTCAAGGGGATTATCCCATAGAGCCCTCTTTGAGAAAATTCTTGAGGGATATACTCTGGCAAGAAGAAAGTGAGATAGCAGAAATATATCTCCATACAATGGAGGCAAAAAAAAAAAAAGGTATGGATTAGTAAAGAATTTTGTTTAAAGACCTGGTCAAAATTAGCAAGGAGTGAAAAAATGTTAGAATCCTGGTACATCGGGGCAGGTTCTATGGAAGCAGTACCTGCCACTGGGATTCTCATAGAAGTGGCAGAGCTTCCAGAGAAAGGATTGTGGGGAGCAGGCCAGAGGTAAGGGAAGCTAAAGAAGGTGGTGGCCCCCAGAGTCAAAGTTCAACTCAGCAGCATCCACTACACAAGCTAAACTGGAAATAAAACCCCAGGTGACAACTGTGGGGAGCTGGTGGAGGGTGCAAGAAAGGGGTGGGAGAGAAGAGAAGAGTGAGGGATGCCGGGGCTCTTGTTTCATTCCAGGAAAATACAAATACATTGGCAAGATTTAAACTTTGAAAGGAAAAGGTATGCAGAAGTAGGAAGGCTTCAAAAGTTAGGGGGAGCAGACAAAGGAGTCAAATAAGGAGACATAACTCTGATACCAGCCGCAGCAAGGTCTATGTGGCCACAAGCCAGTTATCTGGACCCTTGGGCCAGTTGCAGTGGAGTCTCTACTCCAGGGAAAGTCGGTTAAGGTGCCACACAAAGCAGGACAGGGGACGCAGTCCCCCACCCTGTGGGGCCACCCAGGACTGAGCTGGGTAAACCCCTAGCCCATGGTCCAGGGCGGCCGAGTCACTTCCTGCCCAGAGAGCAGCTAGAGACCTCCCTGGGGGACATTTGGACAGAAGGATCAGCAAAGGACAAGTCACCAAGGGCACACAAGGGCTACAAAGATGCTCCCTGAGACTTTGCTGTTTTATAACCAGAACCTTAAATGTATTCATACTCGTAGACTCAGCATTATTCTTCCAGAAACCTCCCCTCAGGAAACAGAGAGGGGGTCAGGTTGATGTGTGGAAAATTATATCATAGCATCTGTATTAGTTTGCAGCTGCCGGAATATGATACACCAGAACTGGAACAGTTTTTAAAGAGGGGAATTTAATAAATTACAAGTCTATGGTTTTAAGCCTATAAAATTGTTCAGACTAAGGCATCCAGGGAAAGATCATTTAATTTAAAGACGGTTGATAGGTCAGGAACACCTCTGCCAGCTGGGTGGTCATGTGGCTGGCATCTGCTGGTCCGTTGCTCCTTGGCTCTGCTGCTTTCAGCCTCTGTTCCTGTGGGGGTTCCTCACTTTACTTCTCTGGGGCTGGCTTTCATCTTTTGGCTTCCCTTGGCTCTCTCCAAGTTCTGGCTTGCTTAACATTTCAGGGCAAAGTCTTCTGGGCTCCAAGCATCTCCAAACATCCGTGTCTCTGTTTTTCACGTCAGCATCTATGTCAGCTCTGCTCTGAAGTTTCTGTAGGCTCTGTCATTTGTGTCATTTCTGCTCTCTTCCAAAATGCTTTCTCTTTTAAGGGATTTCAGTAAATGAATCAAGACCCACCTGGAATAGGTAGGGTCACATCTCCATCTAATCAAATCACACCCACAATTAGATGTGTCACATCTGCGTGGAGATAATCTAATCAAAATCTCCAAGATTGGATCGGGATGAAAACATGGCTCTTCATATAAATATGAAAACATGCTTATAATATGGAGCCAGCCTCTGCATTGAATAGGAGGCACTTGATCAAACAAATTATGGTGAGTCCCATGAAGAGGGAGCTGTGAGGGGCAGGGACCAACGGAGCAGGGAGCGGGGACAGCAAGGAAAAGCTGAGGGGGAGAGGGACAGGGAGGAGAGGATGGGAGGGGCCAGCCTCCCCTCAGGGACTTGGCAGAGGCCCACAGAGGGACCCAGGAGGTCATGGCATCCATTCCCTGGTCAGTGTCCAACAGGCCCCAGCATCGCAGCCCTCTGAGTACCTGAGACAGTTTCAGTTCCACTTTCCCATCCATACAATGGAGGCAAAAATAATGCCTTCGATAGAATGCTTGCCTGACATGCAGGAGACTTGAGTTCAATTGCCAGCCCAAGCACCCAAAATAATAATAATAATAACATCTTCCAGGTGCAGGCCTGCCCCTCGTGCTAAGTGGCCCTATAAAACCTGCACAGAATGCACGGGCCAGCAATTTGAGATCTCCGAAAAGGACATCACGGCAGACAGATAAAGTACCCCCAACGTTTGGTGGGCTCACCGTGTCTTTTCCCACCAGTGTCCACTGGCCTGAACTCGAGCAGCCCCAAAGCCAGAAGGGGTCATCCGCATGGGGAGAGAGACCCAAGAGGAGCCTCTAGCTACGGCTCCCAGAGTGAAGCAGGGAGGGGGGCGTCTCCTCATGCTTCCAGGTGGAGGGGACCCTTTTATTTTCCTCCTCTTCTCTATTCTCTGGCTGTCCCTAAGCAATCCTGTGCTGCTCTGAGACAGCAGTGGCCGGGACACAGGAACTTTAACATTGGTACAATAGGAACCTAACACTGGGTGGGAAGGGGGGTCCCACAGGGGCTCCCCATCCTGGGCGGCCTTAGAGCCATACCCAGGCTTGTGTTTCCAGGGGTCTGGGCTGCTGTGCAGGGACCCCGGGAGGTTCTCTGTGGAATTAGTTGGGTTGATGACCAACGGGCGATGGTCTCACTGTGCCTGATTCCTCTTCAGGGTGCTTACTGTCAGCTGAGCTGTTATAACTGCTTACTTGTTTATTATCTGTCTTCCCCCCCACATGTGAGCCTCTTGGAAACAATGACCATGTCCACTTGTTGTCCTCTGTGGCCCCATGGCACCCAGCAGGCACTCGGTAAACGTGCGTCCAATGAATGGACATGCATATTGTTGGAATTTTTACATAAGCGCTCATTATTTTTCTAATAAAAGTTATTCTAAAATAAGATTTACTATTGAGCTATCAATAATTAATATAATAAAATCAAATATTAAGGGGTCACTGGGCAACAGGCACACTTCTACATTCCAGGCAGCACTACAAATATAACAGGACTGCGGAGTGGCATGGCAACACGTCGTGAGAGGTACAAAGCCTTTCACACTTGTGGTGGGCAGATCTGCTGAACAGGTCTGTGAACAGATCTGCTCAATCCACAAAAAGGTCTATTCAAGGCCTAACCCCCGGGACCTGTGCAGGTGACCTTAGCTGGAATCAGGGTCTTTGCAGATGTCATTAAGGTAAGATGAGGTCACGTGAGATTGAGGTGGTCCCAAATCCACCGGCTGGAGTCCTCAAGTAGAGAGAGAGGCTTGAAGGTGCAGAGACACCTGGCAGAAGGCCATGAGAAAATGACGGAGCAGGGCCTGGGGTGCTGGGTGCACAGGCCAAGGGACACCAACAACTGCTGCAGTTCTGCACAAGTAAAGGGACACCAGAGCTGGAAGGAGGCAGGGAAGACTCCTCCCCTACAGGTTTCAGAGGCAGCAAGCCCTGGCCAGAATCTTGATTTTGCACTTCTGGCCTCCAGAATGGTGAGAGAATAGATTTCTGTTGCTTTAAGCCACCCAGTGTGTGGTAGTTTCTTGCTGCAGTCCCAGGAAACTCATGCAGTACCTTTTACTAAGACCCCAACGAAATAACCAAAAAGGGGTGAGAGATGGTGCAAATGCTAAGCATTGTTTTAACCATGGACAGCTAGACGCACCTTGAGAACCCAATGATGAGGAATGATGAAGGATCTGACATATAGTACCAAGATGTAAGAACAGTGGTAGCTTTGACAAATAGTCTATGGTAGTGTTTTGTTCTTTTTTTAAATCTCATGCATACTGATTTTGAATATGAAAATCACAGAAGAAAGTAAGGTTATCGTCCCCCCCAACAAAGGGTAGTGTGATGAGAGGGGCTCCCTCTGTCGGTCACCGCAGAACTGGGGGTTCAGCCCAGGTCAATGGGCTCTTCCCACCATCACCCTAAAATGCAGCAGGTAAGAGGACTGTGCCACTACCTGGAAAACAATGTAGTACTGAAAGGGGAGGCATAAATAAAGCAGGACTTGAGGAGAACTCTTAAACAAATGCTTGAAGAGATTTTGAGGTTAAAGGATTGCTAACCAAGTTTAATGTTTATCCCCTGGTTGATCGAGTCTTAATAAAGTTGGTCAAGTCTACAGGGACCACCTTTAAAGATCCCAAGCTCTGGGTCCAGGGAGGCATTCTTCCTGGTGCCAAGATGCCCTGAACGGCCAGCAACGCTCCTGCCACTTGTCTCCTGGGCTGAACGCATTCTCACGGACACAAGATCAGAAGTAACACCGGGTCGTTCTCCCGCAGGATTGTCCTCTCCCCAAGCCTGGCGACCGCCTCCCAGGCTGCACCGCTGCAAAGGAACACTGGATGATGGCAACAGTCTGCCCAAGCAGCCAGGGCTCTTTGGAAGTGAGTTGGAGCTGACTCAGTGTCTGGGTGGGGGAAGCAGCCTACGTGATTCACTCATGCCTGGTGCACCAAAGCTTGTCATCTGCAGCATGGATTTCCACAGGAGATGGGCTCATCAGCTAATCGGAGAAGAAGAGAGCTGAGGGTGTGCTGGCAGGGCAGGCAGGACGAAGCAGTTAGAAAGGATAGGTGCCCTGGCTAGCCCCATTTTAAAGAAGAGGATTCTGAGGCAGGGACAGTTCTATGTGACCCCCAGGGCTACACACTTCAGAGTGGAAAAGCGTCTCCAAATCCACAGGCCCCAGAGACAACCACTGGCCCCAGCAGCTTCCCCTTTGCTTTGTGGCCAGCCCTGAGCTCCAGGGGCCTGTGAGACACCACATGCAGTTATAAGCCACATCGCGTGCAAAAGGCACAGGGGTAGGAGGCCCCCGAGGTCCCAGTGGTCACATGGAGATGACGGTTTGAAGCAGGAGGAGAAGGCATGCAGCCCTCCCGAGCTCTGGCCCTGGCGGTGGAGGTGAAGAGACGAGTCAACCGCAAATATGAAATCTTCCGTGTTTCATTCCAAGGAAACGGAACCAACTTGTTTCCTGAAAATGGAGCACTCAGGGACCATTCTTAAGAGCTGTCAAAATCAGGACATCAGAGAAACATGAGACTTGCCCAAACTTACAGGCAAAAAAAAAAAAATGTACTACGCTTCCAGGAAGTGCCTGAGGATCCGACCGGGGTCTCTTCTAGCTCAAAGAGTAGGGGGGAGGGGGGCTTCTTGCCAGCCTTACGGACTGTGTTCCCAAAAAGCGTCCCCCCAGCACGGCGTCAGCTTGCACACACACGCGCGTATGCACAGATACGGGTGCCCCAGCTGTCCTCCTGGGGGGAACAAGGCCTGCTTCTGTCTACACGGGGCTGAAAACAGACACACGTCCAGCCTCAGCGTGGCCCCCACAGGTCCATTCGCCGCCTGTAAGCCCAAGGCCCAGGAAACTCAAATGCAAGAAATCTGACCCTTTCCCCCCTGGAAATCATTAGGACCAAAAAATGTGCACTAATTTTTCTTCTGTGTGTATTTAGGATATTTTCCCACTTGGTAAAACATCCATAAAGGAAAAGGAAAACATAGTGCTCAGAACCAACGCTTCCATTGTCGAGGGAATGGGGGGGACAGGAATTCCTTTCTGGGGGCCCCCTGCCCAAGGCAGTATAAATAGGCCACCCTAGACACCATAGGAGGTGGGATTGGGGGGCAGGGGGGTCAGCTCTCCAGAACCTCCCTCAGCCCTTTGGTGGCAGCATAGGGGGGCCACAGAACCAAAGGGAGCCCAGGCAACAAGGGGCCTCTCCTGGGGTTCCTGCAAGACCCCCACCCGCCCTCCATGCAAGTAGACATAGCTATAGCTCCATTTCACTGCTGAAATTATTTCCACAGCAGGACGGGGACAAGTAGAGGCTGGGGACAGAGCAAGAAGAAGACTTGCTTTTCCCAGTATAGCTATCTGTGCCTTCTGAATTTTGTACTTGGAAAAAAAATTTATTTTGTCCAACACATAAGCTGTTTTAAGATATTTGCACAACTTTCTAAGCTGTGACAGAGCTGACTCTCGGTCAGGAGCGTGCCATACACATGTGAAAACACACACACGCACATGCACATGCACTTGTGCACACGCATTTGTCAGGGAAAACTCCTCGGCCAGTGCAGGGCAAGGCTCAACTGGCAAAGGAGTTAGGAGCAAGGACCCACTGTGCCCCCAGCGTAGACGGAGGGGTCGCGTACTCAGCCTCCAAGCTTCTATGCCACCTGAGACATACCCTCTTCCCACCTCCCACCCAGCCCCCTCGGCCAGACCGCGCCGCTGCTCTATTCACAGTGGGGGCGGGAGAGGGAGAAGCTGTAACGTAGGAGGCAGGCCCCACCCCACCTACTTCTGTTCAAGACTGGTGGGGTTGGTGCTGCCCATTCCAGGGGCTAGTCAGACACCCCCACCCCCACCCCAAACACATGGCCGTGCTTGGCATCCCCTTGGAATTTTGCTACGCCACCTATTTTATATGTTGATAGCTCCTCCTATTACAAGCACACTTAGACACATATGGATATGTCCATTTAATTTTCTAATTATAAAAGTTAAGCATTTGAAAAGATGCTAAACGCTATTAGTCATCAGAAAATGCAAACCAAAATCAGAACGGCTGAATGACCAACAATGAGGGCCGGGGAGAATACAGAGCAATTGGGACTCTGCTGCCCTGTCGGTAGAGGCACAGGGGCCTGTCACCCCGCGGGACCATGTGGCAGCATCTATCGAGCCGAACGGACGCAGCCCTTTGGCTCAGGAAGCCCGTTTCTTGAGGCGGCCGCCAGCCACGCCAACATGCAGATTCCCCACCCCCACCCCGCTCCTGCCCCAGGGGGGCGCTGGAAAAGCCTGGGCCTTTCCTCTCTCCAACCTTACCCTCTGAGCCTGCAGGTCCCAGCCGGGAACAGTCCTGCCTCCTGGGGGACACCTGGCAACATCTGCAGATGTCTTTGATTGTCACTGCTGCGGAAGGGGGTGCTACCAGCATCTGGTGGCTTGAGCCCAGGCGTGCAGCTCAGCTTGCTACATTGCACAGAACAGACCTCCACTCCAACCCCCAAGGGATTCTCAGCCCCAAAGGCAACAGAACTGAGGGAGAAACCCTGCTCAAAATGCCCATCAGGTGTGCAAATTATATTTTTTAATATTTTGATTGTAAACCTTAACAAACAAACATAAAAACATTGTTGACATACAAATATTCCATACATGGTAGACAATCAATGGCTCACAATATCATCGCATAGTTGTGCATTCATCACCATGATCATTTTTTTTTTTTAACATTTGCATCTCTCTAGCAAAAGAAAGAAAAAAGAAAAAATTCATACATACCATTATGATACCACTTACCATTCCCTTTCATTGTCCAGTAGTATTTCAAACTACTCAATTTATTTTAACCTTTGTTCCCCCATTATTTATTTATTTTTTATCCATATTCTTTACTCATCTGTCAATACCGTAGATAAAAGGAGCATCAGACACAAGGTTTTCACAATCACACATTGTAAAAGCTATATCATTATACAATCACCTTCAAGAAACAAGGCTACCGGAACACAGCTCTACAGTTTGAGGTACTTCCCTCCAACCACTCCAATACACCATAAACTAAAAACAGGATATCTATATAATGTGTAAGAATAACCTCCAGGATAACTCTCAACTCTTTGAAATCTCTCAGCCACTGACACTTTATTTTGTCTCATTTCTCTCTTCGCCCTTTCAGTCGAGAAGGTTTTCTCAATCCCTTGATGCCAAGTCCCAGCTCATCCCAGGATTTCTGACCCAAATTACCAGGGAGGGTTACACCCCTGGGAATCATGTCCCACGTAGAGGGGGGAGGGCAGTGAGTTCACTTGCCGTGTCAGCTTAGAAAGAGAGAGGCCACATCTGAGCAACAAAAGAGGTTCTCTGGGGGTGACTCTTAGGCCTAATTTTAAGTAGGCTTAACCTATCCTTTGCAGGGATAAGTTTCATAGGGGCAAACCCCAAGATCAAGGGCTCAGCCTATTGATTTGGTTGTCACCACTGTTTGCAAGAATATCAGAAATTCTCCAGATGGGAAAGTTGAATTTTAAACCCTATCTCCCCATTCCCCAAGGTGACTTTGCAAATACTTCTTTATTCACTGTTCAAATCACTCTGGGATTTATTGGGGCATCACACTAACCTGGACAAACCAACAAATTCTCATGCCCTATTCAAGATTCCATGTACTTGGTGTTCAATTAAACTGACCATACAAGTTAAATTAGGAGATGCACCACTCAAAATATAAATTTTGCACCAAATAAACATTTCTGCCTTTAGTCTCACATAGAAATTGAAGCTTTAAAATATGAATGACCATCTATTTTTTAACACCCTGCAATACTGACATTCCTTTGTTCTTCCTCATGCAAAAATATTTTTTAATTTTTACATTTAATCACCATCATTGTACACTCTATGCACACCTAAATAATGCCCTCTCAGTCTTTATCGCCTATTTTTCCTTCTGGTTTCCTACGTGTCCCCACCCCTCCTCCCTCTATCATTCTCACATTCAGCGTACTTATATTATTTTGCTACAATCAGGTGGTATTGTGCTATCCATTTCTGAATTTTTACAATCTTGTTGTTTTACAGTCTTGTTGCACAATGTGTGTCCCTTTAGCACCAATTACCCAATCTCTACCCTATTTCTATCTCCCGATAACCTGTGTGCAGGTTATAAGAATTTCTTAACTGAAATTCTCCAAGTTCACTCATTAATGTTAACTGATAGCAGTGAGACCATACAGTATTTGTCCTTTTGTTTCTGGCTAATTTCAGGTATGCAAATTACTGCTGTTTTTAAAACAAGGGCTATTTTTAGCTTAAAAAGTTAAAATTAAAAATATTAAGGAGAATTCCGTTATAATGAAAATGCATCTGTCGCATAACATGGCATTTAAAAGAACAAAGCTGCATGACCAAAATATCAAGCAATGAGGTCATGTGTTTTACGGGGCTCTATGCTCTGTTTTAATTTCCTTGGCTGCTTTAGCAAATACCATGCTAAAGTTGGCTTAAACAACGGGAAATTAATTGACTCACGGTTCTGAGTTTAGGAAAAAAGTCCAAATCAAGGCATCGTCAAGGCCAATGCTTTCTCCCCGAAGCCCTTGGCATCCCGGGGCTGCTGCTGGCAAACCTTCGTCCTTAGCTCGTCGCATGGCAAAGCACAGGGCAGCGTCTCAGGGCCTCTCCCTCCTCTCCTGGGTTCCGTTGACGTCCAGCGTCCAGCTGCTCCCTCTGTGGCTTTCTCTCTCTCTTTCTCTGTCTGAATTTCATTCTGCTTTTAAAGGACTCTAGTAATTGGGTTAAGACCCACCCTGATTGGGCTGGGCCACACCTTAACTGAAGGAGCCTCATCAAAAGGTTCTATTTACCAGCAATGGGTCAAGTTTAACAGGTTTCTCTGGGGCACCTACAGCTCCAAACCAGGAAATGTCTTCTGACATCTCCCTCATCAGGCTTTGTGAGCAGCACTGCTCACTCACGCTTTGCTCCCTCTTTAGACTTCCGAGCATGACCAATTCCAAATGTTTTTACGTGGAATTATACAAAGAGATAAAAATACATCTCCATGTGCTCTGTTCTCCCCTAAGGGGGATGTCTTGTCTCACACTCCTTTTACCTAATTGGGAAATTTTGTTATTTTTAACTATGAGATTGGTAACCAAAACATCCACACACTTTCAACGAACCAGTCTAATCTATAATACTAATTGACAACGGCTGTGAACATTGTTTTGGATCTACATTCTATCCAACACAAGTTTATTAAATCTTTGCTAAATAGGGCCTAGAATTTACTGGATGTCAAAGGAGGGACAAAAGAAGTCAAAGATAAGAGTCCCTACAAACGAGGAATTCTATGTATTCACTTTCTGCCAAAAGCTTTCTAGATTGTTGCTCTCGGTAGCATGGCGGAAGCCCTGAAAGCTCTTTCAATAACTGTTTTATTTATTAATTCAGGTTATTCAAACACAATCC
The DNA here is from genome assembly GCA_004026745.1 of Myrmecophaga tridactyla. NCBI lineage: Eukaryota > Metazoa > Chordata > Mammalia > Pilosa > Myrmecophagidae > Myrmecophaga > Myrmecophaga tridactyla. The sequence goes on from PVIY010036818.1 coordinate 20,082, forward strand.
AGTGAATTTCAAAGTTTACTATGGCTTTTCTGCTTTTTTGAATAATTAAGTTTCATCCTTTGGAAAACAGGAGTTTTACAGGAAAAAAAAAAACCCAACAGCCCAAAGCATGTTGGCAGAAGCCAATATAACTCATCAGAATGATCCCCGCTGGCTGTCTGCAGGGTAATTAGGGAATCGATGTAGGAGGAAATCTCATCTGTTTATCAATCACATCTTAAATTAAAAAGTAAGACATATACACGATAAACTAAAATTCAAAACAGTTTCAGAAGATATGTGATGAAAACTCTCTTTCCCTCTCGTCTGATTTCCCCAGCTCCCTGTTGTCATGGGTTTTTGATGTATTCTACCAGAAATTCTTTATTCATACAACAATATAAACATGCATATTTATTACACACTGAGGTTGTGCTATATAGAGGGAGTTCTCCAGATTGCTTTTAAATATGTTTCGTTTATTTTCATATCAGCACTTTTAAAATTACCTCATTCTTTTCAAGGCTCAGGAGTATTCCATTGTATGATGTACCATCACTGATTTAACCAATCCTTTGCTAAAGGATATCACATTTCTTCCTGCTTTGTCTGTTATTTTAAACAATGCTAGAGTGAAAATTCTTATTTCTGTGTAGCTGTGTGTGTATACATATGTATCTATACACACAAACAAATACATATATTTTATATAAAAATATAAAAACACATCAGCGCACAGCCGTGGGATACCTTCCTAGGATAACATTTCTGGCTCAAATGGTAGAATCAATGAATTCACCACCAGATAACTCATTGCATTTTTAAGTGAAAATTCACTGCAATAAACTTGAAATAGTACAGAATGGGATGAAATGAAATACTGAGCACCTCAACTCCACCCATTCTATTGATTGGTTAGTAGTTTCTTGTAATTGCTACCAGAGAAGTTGCTTATATGTATACTCCAAAATACGTAATTATATATATGTATATTTTATTTGCATAAGAGGAAGGAGACTTTATACATTGCTATGCATTCAGTATGTATTTGGAGTTTCTGCTTGTTTCCTGCAATGAATTTCATGTGATTGTGTGTGTGCCACCAACAAAAGTTACACTAATGTACATTCCCACCAGCACAATGGAGATTTCTTTACACTGACACCATAACTAGAAATCATCAACATTTTAAAATTGTCAATCTGATGAGTAAAATCAGTCCTCTCAGAGAAGACAATTATTATTTTTAGAGTAAAATGGAATAACTTCATCTTTTTATTAGCCACATATACTTATTTTCTCATAAAGCACCTCTATTTGTCTTTGATTCATTTTTTTTCCATTAAGTGCTGTGTTTTCTCTTCTCCTTGAATTGAATGTTGTATTTCTATTGGAAATTACTTAGGTTAAGGCTTGCTGCTGAAACAAAGATCCAGTGATAATTCAGTGGTTTAAATACTCTAGATGGTTGTTTTTCTCCCATTTAGCATTCCAAGGTGACTGTCCCAGGTCAGCAGGTGACTCTGCTGCACATGGTCACGCCCATGGTAAACTAAAATTTCATTTAGGTGACCAGGTTCCTTCCATCTCATTTCTCCACCATGCTCTAAGACATTCTCTCATCTGCAGTGAGAAAGCTGAGTTACAGGCACCTCATGTTCTGGCTGGGGGCAGGAGACAGAGCGTGGGCTCACCACTCTTCAAGCCCCCCCAGCTCAGAAACAACCACAACACTTCTGCCCACATCCTACACATGAGAACTTAGTGAAATGGCCACACTTAACTGCAAAGGAGAGCTGGAAGTTGCACTTTAGATGAACTAAGTATTAGCTATCTATAACTGCCTGACAATATTACCACAACTTTAGGAGTTTTAAACCATAACATTTCCTTATCTCACAGTTCTTGTGGGTCATGAGACCGGGCACAGCTTGGTGTTGACTAGGGCTGTGTTCTTATCTGAAACTCAACTGGGGCACTTCCAAGCCCACTTGAGTTATTGGTAGAATTCCGTTCTCCGTAGGCCTGAGGGCTCCTGCTTCTTGCTGGCTGACAATCAGAAGCTGTGCTCAGCTCTTAGAGGTCGCTCTCAGTTCCTTGCCAAGTAGAGTTTCCCACATGTCCATTGCTTCCTCAAAGCCAGCAAGGAAGAAACTCCAGCAAGCCAGGTGCTACAGTCTTCTATGTGTGAACACATTCATGCATATCCTTCTGTCTTTGCCATACTAGTTAGAAGTAAGTCGTAGGGACCCCCCACTCTCAAAGGGAGAAGGCTACGCAATGGCATGAACTTTGGGCAGTAAGGGTCAAAGGGGCTCCCAAGAGTTCTATGGAGGACCCCGGCCCCCTACAAGTCTATTACAGTGAAAGAAAGAAAGCAGATTTCAGTGGACAATAGCTATCAGTCTCCACCACAATATGTTGCAGATATGCTTCTTAGCAGTGGAAAATTGCTGGGTTGAAGCTTCGTTTCAGATTTCAATTTGATGGCTGTTATTTTTACTTTCTTTATAGTATTCTTGACAAGAAGCTTTCAATATGTGTGCAAATTTATCAACATTTTCGTTTACAGCTTCTGAAATTTATATAGTGATTAGAAAGACCTCCCCCCTCCAATATTATATATAATTCCACATTTTCTCCTAAGATAGTTCATATTACTATGGCGCAAGAGCCCATTTTTTAGGACTTTTTCTTCAGAGTAATTTGTTTATATAAACTCTTTTGCGGCTGACTTACTTGAAAAGCTATTTGTTCACAATTTTACTAATCAGTGCCTTTTTAAAGGGAAGAAGGATTTCAGCCAATTATTTTAACTCTTTAATATACGATTCTTATTATGGCTCTAAGATAAGCAAAATAAAAATCATGGAAAGCCCTTTTTTGGTGCTAAATCAGCATCAAGCACATATAGTCAATGATACAGTTTATCCCAGTTGTTGTAGGCTTTCATTGTACAAGGGCACCACATTTTTTGGTTTCACGTGTTTATGCAGAGGTCAGCTGAGTGCCGAGTCTCTGTTTACTTCCAAAAAGAAAACGGTGACTATGCCAGCATCTCCTGTTCCTTCAAGTCACCTGCCTCTCACACAGAGGCTATATCACTGGAAATCCCAAAAGAAACACAGGAGGGCCTTCTTTCATGCAACAAATACTCAAGTGCTATGCAAAGCACTTGGTGCAAAGTGGGTAGCTGGTAGCAAAACAATACTTTGAAAAGTTGCCCCCAGCAAAGGAAACCCGTATCTTAGTTCGACAGAATCTACACTTGCCATAATATTCCAGCATTCTTCAGATGACGAGTGGCATCAAGATCTTCAAATGTGGCTACAGTAGACAGTAAAATGATGGAAAGGAGGGACCACCTCAAACATCTTTATGTCAGAAACATTTCTTTGCATCTGCCATACCCAGTACTTGCCAGACCAGAACTGAGGTCCATAAATGCACGTAGAGTAGATACAAGTTTCTGTTGATAAATCCAGATGCACAAGAAATGGAAAGCTGTCCCTTCCTCCATACTCAGCCTAATTTCTACTACGAGCCCTCACCTTAACTGCGGCAGAAATGCCACCCAAGTCTCTTCCGCTGTCCCAAGTGGCAGCTGAGTTCTAGGGAACTGGCTGGTTCCTAGGCCTTGGGAATTGGAAATCCGGCTGGGGTACCCGCACTTCCATCCATCCGTGCTGAGCGCCCTTCATTCCCCATCTCAAGCGCCCCTGGGTCCGGCTTTCCTGCATGCGCCCGCAACGCCCCTCCACACAGCCACCTTTTCTCCGCCTTCCCTGGCTCCCCAGGCCACACGCTGGGCACAGGAGTTCTTTCCAATTCCCCCGAGAGCTGGGCTTGTGAACATCAAAAGCCAAGACCTGACTGGGGATTTTTCTTTCTGCTGTCTCATCCCCTCCCCGAGTTAACAAGAGCCTCCGTGAGTGAAAAGTCCAAGGGCAAAACGAAATACCCGGGAAAGGCATCGGTCAATATTTCCAAATGATACCTTACCACACTCGGATAGCCAGGCTGGGGGCAGGAGATTGCGACACAAGAAACAAATCGGATTGCCAGCCAATCGTGATGCAGAAAACTCCTTTTTAAAAAGGAAGCGAGGTATTCATAATTGCCAAAAATGGAAGACAACCAAACTGTCCTTCAATAGGTGGATGGAACAATAAACTGTGGCGCATCCGTCCAATGGGGTAGTTATTCAGTGATTAATAAACTTCAAGCCATGAAAAAGACATGGAGGAAAACTTAAAAGCATGCTGCGAAGTGAAAGAAGCCAGTCTGAAGAGGTCACATACTGTGAGAGTCCAACCATGGGACACTCCAGGGAAGAAAAACTACAGAGAGTGATAAAATCAGTGGTTGTCGGGGTGCAGGGACGGGAGGTGGAGGTGAGAAGGTGGAGCCCAAGAGGATGTTTGGGACCCTGAAATTATCCTGTATGACACCACAACGGTGGATAGAAGACATCACGCGTTTGTTTGTCAAAACCCACAGAACTGCCCACTGCAAAGAGAGCCCCATAATGTAAACTGTGGAATTTAGTTACTGAAAATGTATCAATATTGGTTCAACAATTGCAACACACCCTCCCACTATTGCAAGAGGTTAATAATAGGGGGGAGTGGTGGAGGTGCCTGAGAGAGGTGTAGAGGAAGTCTCTTTACTTTCTGTGCAATTTTTGTGTAAGACTAAAACTGGTCTAAAAAACAAAGTTTATTTAAAAAAAACTAATTTGAAAAAAGAAGCAATAAATTGCTCCTTAACACCACAAGGCTAAGAAAACACTGATTTAGATAAATGTGATTAAGGTAGCTTTCAAGAGACACTAACAGCATATTGTTTTGATTACAATATAGGCTTACAGCTTCAATAAAGCTATAAGTACTGTTCTAGTTTGCTAGCTGCCGGAATGCAGTATACCAGAAACGGAATGGCTTTTGAAAAGGGGAATTTAATGAGTTGCTAGTTTACGGTTCTAAGGCCGAGAAAATGTCCCAATTAAAACAAGTCTAAAGAAATGTCCAATCAAAGGCATCCAGGGAAAGATACCTTGGTTCAAGAAGGCCGATGACGTTCAGGGTTT
>PVIY010036819.1:0-25148 GCA_004026745.1 Myrmecophaga tridactyla
CAGTGCCCTTCCCCGTTCCCCTGACCTAACAGTGTCTATATCACTTTTCAGTGTTTTCAGTGTTTGTCTCATGTATTTTGGAACGTTCTGGCTTGGTGCATAAATATTTATGATTGTTATGGCTTCTTGTTGAATTGTTCCTTTATTAATACATAGTGTCCTTCTTTGTCTCTTTTAACTGTTTTACATATGAAGTCTAATTTGTTGGATATTAGTATAGCTATTTCTGCTCTTTTCTGATTGTTTTCTGATGGGGCTTGTAGCAGGTCCAGCCTGTGCAGACTGGTGTATGCTGTGTGTCTGGTCACTGATGTGGCCCCAGCAGTTGTTCCGTACTACTTCTGGCTATTTATTAGCTGCCCTGGAGGACAAACGAAATCCCACACCTCGCTAAGCCACCATCTTGGCCAATACTCTTAGCTAGAAATTCTAATACAATGTTGAATAATAGTGGTGACATTGGGTATCCTTGTCTCATTCCTGATCTTTGAGAGTAAGCTTTCAATCTCCCTCCATTGAGCATGATGCTGGCTATCAGTTTTTCATATATATGCCTTTATCATATTGAGGAAGTTACCTTTGATTCCTATCTTTTGAACTGTTTTTAGCAGAAAATGACCTTGAATTTTGTTGAATGCTCTTTCAGCATCAATCTAGATGATCATGTGATTTTTCCTTTCAGTTTGTTAATGTGCTGTATACATTACTTGATTTTCTTGTGTTGAACCATCTTTGCATTCCTGGTATAAACCCCACTTGGTCGTGGCATATAATTCTTTTAATGTGTTGTTGGATTTGATTTGCTAGTATTTTTTTTTGAGAATTTTTGCATCTATGTTTGGTAGGAAAATTGGCCTTCAGTTTTCCTTTCTTATAGCATCTTCTCTTGGTTTTGATATTAAAATGATATTAACTTTATAAAATGAGTTAGGTAGTGTTCCTTTGCCTCAATTTTTTTTTGAAAAGTTTAATCAGGATTGGTGTCAGTTCTTTTTGGAATGTTTGATAAAATTCCCCTGTGAAGCCATCTGGCCCTGCCTGGGCTTTTCTCAGTAAGAAGATTTTTGATGACTGATAGAATTTCTTTACTTTTGATTGGTTTGTGGATAGCTTCTATTTCTTCTTGAGTCAGTGTAGCTTGTTTGTGTGTTTCCAGGAAATGGTCCATTTCATCTAAATTGTCTAGTTTGTTGGCATATAGTTGTTCATAGTAGCCTCTTATGACTTCTTTTATTTCTTCAGGGTCTGCAGTAACACACCCCATCTCATTTCTCATTTTGTTCATTTGCATTCTCTCTTTTTTTTTTTTTTTTGTCAGTCTTGCTAGTGGCACATCAATTTTTTTGTTTTTCTCAAAGACTAATGTTTGTTTGTATTGATTCTTTTGTTCTCCTATTCATTTATCTCTGCTTTACTTTAATCTTTATTTCTCTTCTTCTGTTTGCTTTGGGGTTAGTTTGCTCTTCTTTCTCAAGTTCCTCCAGATGAGCAGTTAAGTCCTCGATTTTTGCGTGTGTGTGTGTGTACGCTCGTGCGTGTGGTCAGGGAATTGAACCCAGGCCTTCTGTATGTAAGGCGAGCGTTCTACCACTTAACCACCTGTGCACCTGCTCTCTTGTTTCTTACCCCCCCCCTCCATGGGGAGGCACTGACAGTTGAACCTGGGTCCCTAGCACGGCAGCTGAGAATGTCTCTTGTTTTTTAATATAGGCATTTAGGGCAATATATTTCCCTCACAGAACAGCCTTTGCTGCATACCATAAATTCTAATATGTTGTATTATCACTTTCATTCATCTCCATGTAACTGCTGGTTTCTGTAGCAATTTCTTCTTTGACCCATTCAAGAGTGTGTTATTTAATCTCCATTAATTTGTGAAAGTTCTCGTTCTTTGATGATTATTGAGATACAGCTTCATCCCATTGTGATCAGAGAAAGTGCTTTGAATAGTTTCATTGTTTTTATTTATTTATTTGTCTGTTTTATTTTTATTTATTTTTGCGTGGGCAGGGAATTGAACCCGGGTCTCCAGCATGGCAGGCAAGAACTCTGCCTGCTGAGCCACTGTGGCCCCACCCATTTCATTGTTTTAAAATTTATAAACACCTGTTTTGTGTCCCAGCATATGGTCTGTCCTGGAGATTGTTCCATGAGCACTAGAGTAGAATGTATTTTCTGGTGTTTTGGGGTATAATGACCTATATATGTTTGTTAGGTCTAATTCATTTATCAAGTTGTTTAACTTCTCTGTTTCCCTGGTGATCTTCTGTCTGTAGAGTACAGTGGTATATTGAAATCTCTTACTATTATCTTTGAAACATCTTTCACTCCCTTTAGTTTTGTCAATGTCTGTCTCATGTACTTTGGAGCTCCTTGATTGGGAGCCTAAACATGTATGATTGTTATTTCTTCTTGGTAAATTGTCCCTTTTATCAATATATGTAGTGTCCTTCTTTGTCTCTTATGATGTCTTTACATTTAAAATCTATTTTTTCCAATATTAATATAGCTACTCCTTTCTTTTGGTTACAACTTGCATGGAACATCTTTTTCTATGCTTTCACTTTCAATCTCTATGTAGCTTAGTGTCTAAGATGAATCTCTTGTAAGCAGCATATGGGGGATTGTATTTCTTAATCCATTTTCCCAATCTGTATTTTTTAATTGGTAAATTTAGTCTATTAACATTCAAAGTTATGACTGAAAGGGGGTTTCTTGAATCTACCATCTTATCTTTTGGTTTTTATTTGTCAGATCTTTATATTCTTTTCCCTCTTTCTGTTTTTATCCTTTAATTTACCCTTACTGGTGCTGTTCAATTCTGTGCCCTCCTCTAGACCTCCCTCTGCTGTCTTTTTTTTTCAACTGGCAGAATTCCCTTTAGTATTTCTTGTTGACAGATTTCTTTCAGGATTTGTTTGTGAAATTTTAATCTCTCCCTCAATTTTGAAGGAGAATTTGGCTGGTGTGCTGGTTTGAAAGTTTTTAATGTACCCTAGAAAAGCCATGCTTTAATCCTAATCAGTCTTGTGGGAACAACCATTTCTTCTAATCCCTGTTCAATAATGTAGGTTGCAAACTTGATTAGGTTATCTCCACGGAGATATGGCTCACCTACTTGTGGGTATTATGCTTTCATTAGAGGTAGATGTGACCCTACCCATTCCGGGTGGGTCTTGATTAGTTTACTGGAATCCTTTAAAGGAGGATACGTTTTGGAGAGAGGTCCTTTTAGAGCCAGGACAGAGTCCGCACAGCCAGAGACCTTTGGAGATGAAGAAGGGAAGTGCCCCCAGGGCTGCTTCATGAAGGAAGAAACTGGGAGAGAAGGCTAGCAGATGCTACCATGTTCACCATGTGCCTTTCTGGTTGAGAGAGAAACCCTGAATGTCATTGGCCTTCTTGAACCAGGGTATCTTTCCCTGGATGCCGTAGATTGGACATTTCTATAACCTTGCTTTAGTTGGGGGATTTGCATGAATGTGAAATTTCAAAGAACTGTGGACTTGCAACTTAATAAATTCCTTCTTTTAAAGGCCATTCTGTTGGTATATTGCATTCTGGCAGCTAGCAAACCAGAACACTTGGGTAAAGAATTCTTGACTGGAAGTCTTTCTCTTTCAGGATCTTAAATATATCTTACCACTGCCTTCTCTCCTCGTTAGTGCCAGTTGAGTAGTCTGAACTGTTTTATGTGGTTACGCAATTTAGTATGTAGTAAATTGTTTTTCTCTTCCTGCTTTCAGAATTTTCTGCTTCTGTTGAACATTTGACAGACTGCTATTAGTATGTGTCTTGGGGAAGACTTACTTGGATTTATTCTGTTTCAAGTTCATTGAGTTTCTTTAACTTGCATATTTATGTCCTTTAGAACGGTTGGGAAGTTTTCACCCATTATATCCTCAACTAATCTTCCTAGCCCTTTACTCTTCTCTTCTTCTGGAACACCAGTGATTCTTTTATTTATGTGCTTTGTTTTGACCATCATTTCCCTGAGATCCAATTCAAATTTTTCCATCTGTTTTACCATTTACTGTTTGAGTGTTCAAAATCAGTTGTCTTGTCCTCTAGTTGACATATTCTTTCTTCTGCCTCTTCACATCTGCTATTGTGTGTCTCTAATATGTTTTTTATTTGGTCTGCGGCATCCTTAATCACTGTGATATCTGCTATTTTTTCTGTTTATTCATTCACATTCCTCTTTTTGCTCTTCTCGTGTCTTCTTGATCTCCTTTATGTCATTAGCCATCCCATTTATTTTATTTAGTAGAGTTATATGAACATCTTTGATTAGTTGTTCTGGCATCTGTGTCTCCACTGGTGTTTGAATTTGGTCATTAGCCTGGGCTGTAACTGTGTATCATGTTATGCTTAGTGATCTTCTGCTGTCTTCATGGTATGTAAATATCTTGATTGGTTTACTTTGGCAGTTGATTTCCTTCAGTAGTCTGAAGTCTTGTATTTCCGAGTTGGATGTGGAGCAGGACACAACAGTGCAGTGATACGTTGCAGCGCAGGTATAGATACAGGTTTGGGATGCTACGCTGGTGCCTGTGAGCCTGGGTGCCCCATGGCAGGGAGGATGTGCCTCTGCCAGTACAGTTTCTCTGGGGTGGAGCCTTGGTATGCGCTAGTCTAGGGCATGGGGCCGTTTGTGAGCATGTACAGAGCTCAGGTAGTATCCACTCCCAGCATTGCATGTGCATGAGCTGGGAGTGGATATGGCCTGACTGCGCAGATCAGCACTTGCCCAGAGCTGGGGGGTGTGACTGGGGTCTGTGCTCATGTGTGGATCTGGGAGGGCTGTAAACTGATGCATATGTGTGCAGAGCTTGGGGAGTGGTGTGAGGTTGTAGGACTGTTGGGCTAGGGGTGGTGTAGCTGGAGCATGGATATAAGTGCCTGCAGCCTTCATGTGATGTTGACCACCTACAGGGGGTAGGGAGGAGGAAGTAGGGCTTGGGAGAGGCCAGGCAAGGCTGCACTTTTGCAAGAGAGGTGGGTTGGGTTGGTGCAGGCATGTGCATGCTTGGAGTGGGTAAGCTCATGAGGGTTTGGCGGGGTGGGAGCACTTGGAGCGCAGGGAGGTGGTGTGGGTGATGGGGTTCAGGTGTTTCGGGTGCAGTGTGAGTCATGGGTCTGCTCTGGTGAGGGTAGGTGTGTTCAAGTTACTCAGGTTGGCTTTATTTCGTAGTCTATCCGTCTGTCTCTCCATCCGTGCACTCCTAAGGGCCCTGGGCTTCCACATTAAGCTGTTTGCACCAGCTGGATGGTCTCTGGTTCTCTGCTTCTCATTTCTTCTCCCCTCATCTCCCTGTCTGTACCCTCCTGAGGGCTCCAGGCTTCTGTATTAGGCTGTTTGTACCAGCTGGATCCTCTCAGGTTCTCTGCTTCTCAATTCCTCAGGTTTTGTGACCAGGGCCACCCTATGTGGTACAGAAGTCTCCCCAGCTCACTTACACCCTGAAATCACTGTCTCAGTCACTCTCCCATCCCTTCTCTAGCTGTTCCTTGGAGCAAGGTTGAATTCAATCTATCCTATTCTGCCATCTTCCCAGAACTTCCCGTATTATGTCTTGAAGTCAGGTAGTGTTCTAGTTTGCTAGCTGCCAGAATGCAACACACCAGAAACAGATTGGCTTTCAATAAAAGGGGATTTATTTAGTTAAGTATAGTTCTTCAGAGGAAAGGCAGCTAACTTTCAACTGAGGTTCTTTCTTACATGGGAAGGCACAGGGTGATCTCTGCTGGCCTTCTCTCCAGGCCTCTAGGTTCCAACAACTTTTCCCGGGGTGTTTCCTTTCTGCATCTCCAAAGGCCTGGGCTGAGCTGTGAGTGCTGAAATGAGGTATGCTGAGCTACTTAGGCTGTGCTAATTGAGCTCTCATTTAAGCACCAGTCAATTAAATCAAACATCATTCATTGCAGCAGGCACATCTCCTAGCTGACAGATGAGGTTCACATGCCATGTCCACAGCAGTAGAACTAGGTACCTTCACCTAGCCAAGGTGACACCTGAACCTAACTGCCGCAGGTAGTGTGAGATCTCTCACTTCATTTTTCTTTCTCAATATAATTTTAGCTATTTGGGGCACCTTGCCCTTCCAAATAAATTGGGTTATTGGTTTTTCTATTGCTGCAAAGTAAGTAATTTTTTTTGGAATTTATTTGGTATTGCTTGAATCTATAAATGAACTTGGGTGGAATTGACATCTTAACTACATTTAGTCTTCTAGTCCTTGAACATGGTATGCCCTTCCATTTATTTAGATCTTCCATGATTTCTTTTATAAATTTCTCAGTTTTCTCTATATAGGTTCTTAGTTAATTTATTCCTAAATATTTTATTATATTGGTTGCTATTATAAATTGAATTAAAAAAAATTTCCTCCTCATATTGCTCATTACTAGTGTACAGATACACTACCGATTATTGGGTGTGGATCTTGTATTGTACCCTGCCACTTTGCTGTACAAAGTGAAGCCATCAGATCCTGGGTTTTTTTTCTTTGTGGGAAGTTTTTGACGCCTGATTGGAACTCTTTACTTGTTATTGGTTTGTTATTCGTAATATTCTCTTATGATTTTTAAAATTTCTTCATGATCTGTGTTAATAATTCCCCTCTGATTTTATTTTTTTGTTTCCTCTCTCGTTTCTTCTTTGTTAGTCTAGCTAGGAGACCATCAATTGTATTAATTTTCTCAAAGAACCAACTTTTAGTCTTGTTGATTCTTTCTATTATTTTATTGTTCGCCAGCTTGTTTATTTCTGCTTTGGTCTTTACTATTTCTCTTCTTTTATTTGCTTTTGGGTTAGTTTGCTGTTCTTTCCCTAAATTCTCCAGGTGAGCAGTTAAATCCTCAAGTTTTGGTTGTTCTTGGGTTTTTTTTTTTTCTTTATTCTTGTTTTTTAATATAGACATTTAGGGCAATACATTTCCCTCTCAGCACTATCTTTGCTGCATCCCATAAGTATTTATATGTTGTATTCTCATTATCATTCATCTCTAGATATTTACTGATTTCTTCGGCAATTTCTTCCTTGACCCACTGATTATTTAAGAGTATGTTGTTTAATCTCATGTATTTGTGAAAGCTCTGGTTCTTTTGTGATTATCAATTTCCAACTTTATTCTGTTGTGATCAGGGAAAGTGCTTTGAATAACTTCAATCTCGTTAAATTTATAGAGATTCAGTTTATGTCTTAGTGTATGATCTGTCCTGGAGAACATTCCATGTGTACTAGAGAAGAATATCCTGGTGTTTTGGAATGTATGTCTATTAGATCTAGTTCATTTATCTTATTGTTTAGGTTCTCTTTTTTCCTTGTTGATCTTCTGTGTGATTGTTCTATCTATAGTGGAGAATAAGTAAGTCTCCCACTGTTACTGTTAATATGTCTATTGCTCCTTTAAGTTTTCCAATATGTGCCTCATGTACTTTGGGGCTCCTTGATTGGGAGAGTACACATTTATGATTGCTATTTCTTCCTGGCGAATTGTCCCTTTTATTAATATGTAGTGTCCTTTGTCTTTTATGCCGTCTTTACATTTAAAGTCTATTTTGTCTGATATTAGTATAGCTACTCCTGCTTTCATTTGATTTTAGCTTGCATAGGTCTTTTTCCATGCTTTCACTTTCAGTCTGTGTCCTTGAGTCTAAGATGAGTCTCTTGTAAACAGCATATAGATGGATTATGTTTTTTGATCCATTCTGTCAGTCTGTATCTTTTAATTGGTGAATTTAGTCCATTGACATTCAAAGTAATTACTATAAAAGCAGTTCTTGATTCTACCATCTTGTCCTTTAGTTTTTATTTGTCAGATCTGTATATTATTTTCCTTCTCTCTCTCTTTTCCTTTAAATTACCTTTACTGATATTCTTCAATTCTGTGCCCTCCTCCAGACCTCCCTCTTCTGTCTTTTTTAATCAGCTGATAGGGCTCCCTTTTGCATTTCTTGTAGGGTTGGTCTCTTGTTGACTGGTTTTCTCAATCTTTCTTTGTCTTTGAAGATTTTAATCTCTCCTTCAATTTTGAAGCATAACTTGGCTGGATAAAGGATTCTTGATTGAAAGCCCTTCTCATTCAGGATCTTAAAAATACCATACTACTGCCTTCTTGCTTCACTGGTTCCTGTTGAGTAGTCTGAAGTCAGTCTTATGTGTTTTCCCTTGTGTGTAATAGATTGCTTTTCTTGTGCTGCTTTCAGGACTTTCCATTTCTCTTCAACACCTGACATTCTGATTAGTGTTTGTCTTAGAGTCTGCTTGTTCAGATGTATTCTATTTGGAGTTCACTGGGCCTCTTTGTGCATATTCTTGTCTTTCATATGGGTTGGAAAATTTTCTCCTATTATATTTTCTACTAACTTTCCCAACCCTTTACTATTCTCTTCTCCTTCTGGGACACCAGTATATTTTTGCGCCTCTTGTCCATCATTTCCCTATGATCCATTTGCATTTTTTCCATCTTTCTTGCCATTTGTTCTTTTGTGCACACTATTTCTATTGTTCTGTCTTCTAGCTCATTTATTCTTCCTTTTCCTTCTTCAAATCTGCTATTGTGTGTCTCCAGTATTATTTTTTATTTGGTCTTACTGTATCTTTCATTTCTGTGAGAGCTGCCATTTTTGTATTTTACCTCCTGAATTCTTCTTTATGCTCTTCTGATATCTTCTTGATATCCTCTATTTCTTTATAAATACCCTTGAGTAATTTTTCCATATTCTGTGTCCCCTCTAGAATGTTGATTTGGTCGTTTGACTGGGCCATTTCTGCTTGGAATTTTGTGTGCTTTGTCATTATCTTTTGTATTCTGGGCATTTGATTATCTTGATATGATTATGCAAGTTGTTTTCCTTCACTCTTCTAAAGTTTTGTATTTCCTTAGTTTTTGCTGAGTGTTTCCTTTTACACTTTATTTGTCGGTTATTATCTGCTCAATCAAGGTTTGGATCTCATGTAGGGGATACAGTTGAACTTAAGGGCCTGTTACAAGGTAGGCCAGGGTGTATGGGTACCCCAGTGGCAGAGGGCTGACTACCATGCGGGAGACCCAAGCTGAACACCTAGCCTATGCACACACACACACACACAAAAACCCAAAAAAACAGAGATAATGATAATAAAATAAGATAGTAATATAATAAAAATATGAAACACAACAAGAACCACTACAAAATACACCTCGACAGTAGTAGGCACCAGAATCAAAAGAAGACACCCCAGGGCGGCTGCCGTGGCTCAGCAGGCAGAGCTCCGACCTGCCGTGCTGGAGGTCTGGAGTTCAATCCCTGGTGCCTCCTGCCCATATGCAAATTAAAAAAAAAAAAAAAAAAGAAGACACCCCAGGACATACTGGGAGTGAAGTTAGGTAGGTGCCCACCAGAGGGAGAGATCATTTAAGAGAAAAATAATAATAGTAATAATAATAGTAATAAATGAAATGTAGTAGTAAAAAATATGTGAAATAAAAAAGTAAAAAGGACAATTATATTACTAATAAAAATGTATAGAATAATATGCTTTAAAAGAGGGAAAATAAAAATGAATATAAAGAAGAGTAAAATTAAAAAATGAACATGGAAATAAAGACCTAGGCAGATAGCCAGCTTGCCTGCACTTATCGCTTTTCCCCAGCAGGTGGCGATCGTGAGGCCTCTCCTCCCTGAAGTTCCCTCCTCCCTGTGTGGTGCACCCGATCTGCACTTAAAAGGTCTCGCCAGCAGATGGCAGGCCTGAGTCTCCTCCTTCCTCGGCCCTGCCCCTCCTGACCAGAGCGACTTGAGGTCTGTCTGCTCAGCAGGGCTGCTCTTCCACCAGGGACCACCCGCCAACGCCTCTCTGCTGGGGGACCAGGGAGTTGACCAGCATGTGGGGGATCAGCTGATCAACTGATCTGCAGCACTGGTGGGCCTGCCAGACACCATGACTGTAGGTGGCTATTTCCATACTCGAGTGGGTGACCACTCTCCCCACCCCAAGGCCTGCCCTGCAGTGAATAATCACCAGCCTCTGTGTTCCCTGTAGGCACTTTCCACCACAGCCATGTTGTGAGGTATCCCCAGCTGACAGCTGTGCAGACTGGAGCCGAGGAGTGTGAATTCCCTCCAGTTGCACCTCTGGTGCACCGCAGCCAGCCTGGTGGAGATCCCTGTCACCTGACCCACTCACTCTTCCCTTATCCTCTTCCCTCCAGAACTGCTTAAACACCATCCTAGACTACTCACACCCCAGGATCTGCAGTCTTCCTGTCTTCTATCTTGTTTCATGGAACAGGAGTGAACTCACTCCACTCCGGTCCACCATCTTACCTATCACTTGTTTTTAAAGTCTTCCCCCCATTTTTTTTCTTTGTTTTTTTTGGGGGGGTGCATGGTCTGGGAATCGAACCTGGGTCTTCCGCATGGAAGGCGAGCATTCTACCACTGAGCCACCTGTGTACCTACCTCCCCCCGTGTTAAAGGGCAGTTTTCTTGCATATAGAATTTTTGGTTGGCAGGTTTTCTCTTTTAGAATCTTAAATATATCAAATCATACCACTGTGTTCTCACCTCCATGATTTCTGCTCAGAAATCCTCATATAGTCATTTTGGGCTTCCCTTGTATGTGATAAATTGCTTTTCTCTTGCTGCTTTCAAAATTCTCTTTCCCTTTGACATCTGACATTCTGATTAATTAGTGTCTTGGAGTATGTCCATTTAGATCTATTCTGTTTGGGGTACACTGACTTCTTGGATCTGTAATTTTATGTCTTTCTGAAGAGACGGGAAATTTTCAGTGAATTTTTACTCCATTAGTCATTCTTCTCCTTTTTCTTTCTCTTTTCCTTCTGTGACACCCACAACATGTGTTTTCATGTGCTTCAGGTTGTCGTTCAGTTCCCTGAGACCTTGCTCATATTTTTCCATTCTTTCCCCTGTGTTTTCTTTTGTGTGTGAGATTTCAGATGTCCAGTCCTCTAGTTCACTTATACTTTTATCTGCCACTTCAAATCTATTGTCGTAGGTCTCCATTGTTTTTTTTTTTTTTTGTCTCTTCTATTGTACCTTGATTTGTCTTTTCGAACTTTCGAGTTCTTATTGTTTGCCCAATGTCTTCTTTATATCCTCTCTCAACTCATTGATTTGATTTTTGTGAGATTTCCCATGTTTATTAGATCATCCTGAATTAGTTGTTTCAGCTCCTATATGTCATTTGAATTGTTGGTTTGTTCTTTTGACTGGGCCATAGCTTCAATTTTCCTAGTATGACTTGTTATTTTTTACTGGTGTCTAGGCATTTGATTTCTTTAGTTTATTCTGAAGGTTGTCTTCACTCTTTTACCTAGGGTTTTCTTGCTAAATAGCTTTGTTCTCCATCTGTTCTTTGGCATTCAGTTCAACTTACTCTAGACTTCTAGCATAGGTTCTGTTCAATTGATCAGAATTTTTCAGTTCTTGGCCTTCTTTTTCTTACCCTGCTTATATAGAGCCTTTTTTTAAAATTTATTTTTAGGAAGGTCTCCTCAGGTATTTTAGACCTTGGTCAAATATTCTCAGACTGGACTGGCTCAGTTCTCTGGAGGAAAGAGTTGCCAGCATCAGTTTTCTGCAAAGGTGGACCTAGCAGATTGTCAGACTATCCTGTGAAGCCTCTAGACTCTGCTTTTCCTATCCTGCCCTGCGTGTAGCCCAGGATGTGGTGCTTGTCTGTAGCTTTCCAGTAGGGTAAATTGATGTGGTGCCTTTAATTTTAGCAGACTCCCTGTGGGGGCATGGTTGAAACAGAGGTGAGGTTGTAGGTTTGCATTAATTGCTTCAGTTTTCCAGTCCCTGGGGCCTGAATTCCTTGAAGGAAGAATCCCATTTGCGCTGGGTCCCACTTTTCTCTTGGGGGAAGATAAATCCTTTTAGGGAATTAACTCCTTTCACCTGACTGGTTAGTCTGTCTCCCAAACAAGCTTAAATCCGCCCTTGCCTGAGAAGGCTTCCAGTTCTATCTAATGAGCTGTTAAAGAGTAGGAGCAAATAAATAAATAAATAAATAAAGCCTTTTTAGAGCCCATCTTCCCCCACCCCCGTTTGTCAGTCAAGAACTTAAGTTGGTGCATGGCTCTCTGTATCTCCAGGCTCTATGTGCTCCCCTTTTGTTGGAGTCCAGCTCTTTTCCAATAATTTGTGCTGTCTGACTCAAAAAGACACTTTTTCCCCATCAGCCCTGCCCCCTCTCCATGGAGGCAACAACTCCTAGTATTCTTAGTTCTTATTCCAAGTTTATCTGTGCTGGGAGCCTATTTTCAGTAGTTAGTTTTACAGTTGGAGCTTGGTTAAGCTAAGCCCTTGCTACTAGTAAAATTTGGTTCCTTTCCCCTTGGGTAACCAGGCTGCGATGTCCATGGGGAAAGAGTGCTGGGCTCCGTGACTTTGGGGACTTACAGTTCTCTGTGGGGTCTCAGCCATTCCACTTGCTGCAGACTGGTGTACACGTGTTTCCGGTCACTGATATGGCCCCAGCAGTTGTTCTGTAGTGTTCCTGGCTATTTACTAGCTGCTCTGGAGGACATGCTAAATTCCACACCTCACTAAATTGCTATCTTGTCCCACCTCTCCTACGAATTTTTAATTTGTTCCTTTGATTGTTTCTTAGGATGGCTTGGAATCCTTGCCTTGAGGGTGGGGACATCTGATTATCTTGATGAGATTATTCTGAAGGTCACTCTGTTTCGCTTATTGATTGGATTTGTGTTAAGGCTATTCTTTGACTCTTGATTCTTCAGTATTTCCTAGCCAAAATAGTGCCAGGGGTCTATTCTGGGGTTGGTGACCAGTTCCAGAGGGCCATAGGAGAGGGTCAAGAAAGACACCAAAACATTTTTATTTGAGTTCTCCAATGTTGTGCTTTTCTGGCTTGCCTAGCAGATGGTATTCTTCACCAAGAATCCTTTTGGACTGCTCCCTGAAAGTGTGCTTTCCAGTCTGCTAGAGATGGCACACTTCAGCAGCCTATTCCCCACATTCCTAAGAAGACAGTATTTTCTTTTTCCTCTCTGGCTTTTTGCCTCTGATGCAGATCTAAACATTGGAGCTGGTGAAAGCAGTGGGGCCAGTGGTTTAAATTTGCTGGGTCAGCACTGGCCTGTGTCACCTTCTGTTCTTGGTGATAGGGACTTCTGCAGCCCTCACAGTCCACAGCAGCCCCACCAGGCAGTTACTGGACCATCTGGAATCCGCTTGCCTCGAGGATGGGGGATGGACGCCATGAGCCTCTGCCACACGAGTTACAGTTTTTCATGTAGTTTCTCAGTCTCTTAGTCCCACTTTTCCTTGGATGCTGTGCGGTACTCCTTTAGTCTCTGGAGCCCCAGAAGAGCTTTTTAGACTGTTTTCTGCCTGTCCATTAGCTGTTATTGGGAAAGGAGGGAGCCCTACCACTCCCTATTCCACCATCTTCCTGTAAGTCATCCTAGGAGATTTTTCATTTCTGTTACTGTGGTCTTCGGCTCTGTTTTGTTCCTCTTCAAAATTTCCTCCTCTATTGATATATTCTCTCTATGTTCTTCTATCATTTTCCTGGTTTCCCTTAGTTCTTTGTCCATGTTTTCCTTTAGCTCTTTGAGCATATTTAGGACCATTATTATAAAGTCATTTTCTGGAATGTCCCAGGTCTAATCTCCTCATTGATGGTTTCTAATGCTTTCAGCATATCCTTTGCCTGGGCCATCGCTTCTTGTTTCCTAGTATATATTTTAAATCTTTTGTGATAAACTGGAAATTTTGGTATTTTAAGGTGTTAAATGCAGGAATGTAGTATCTGAAGTGTGTGTTCTTAAAACTCATAACTCAGAAAGCGTTATGACAGAGCTTTCTTGAATGCCAGGCGCTAACACACACACACACACACACACACACACACACACACACTCACACACACACACACACGAAAACATGTTTCCCAACCTGTGAGTGCTCTTCTTCAGGACTTAGCTGTACAAGGACTTCAGAGTACAGCTTCAGTACACAATGTGGGGACTGCCCTAATCATTTTTGCACATGCATCTTCCCTTGGGCATGCACGTTTGGCCCTGGAAATTCCCTTACTTATATGAATCTAAATATCCCTTCTTCCCTTGGAAATGGTTTCCTCATGGTACTGCACTGTGTTTTCTACAACTAGCAATCCCTTGCTTCAAGCAGCTGTACTGGACTGCTCTCCCATAGTGTTGTGTAGGAGAGGTCTCTGTGGTTAGTGTGTTTTGAGATGGTGAGTCCCTCAGGGTACCACTGGACATATTAGGCCAGACATACATGCTCCAAGTATTTGCATTTGGGTTACTCTGTTCAGAACAGGGGTCAGGGATCCATATTGGGAGTCTGGGCTGGCTCTGTGCTGAGCCAGCGAGGGTTGGGGGAGGGGCCAGCCAGGGCTCTAAGAGATCCAAAGCTTATTTATTTTCTTATTAGAGAAGTTGTGGGTTTACCGAACAACCACATATAATGCATATAATACAGAGTTCCCATATATTACCCTATAAACACTTTTCAGGTTTCTTGTGGTTTATTTTTTTACAGTTCATGAAAGAATACTTTTATAATTGAACTATTAACTATAGTCCATTGTTTGTAATAGGGTTCACTATATTATAAAGTCTTAGGTTTAAAAAAGTTTTTGTTCTTGTAGGATATATACACCCTAAAATTTCCCATTTTAGCCATATTCATATATATAATCTGTTAATTTTATTCACAATGTTGTGCTACCATCTCCACCATCTGTTACCTAAACTTTAAAATCAACTGACATCAATACTCTGTACAATTAAGTATTAACTCCCCTTTTCTTATCCTCACCCTGTCCCTTGGTAACCACTATATTCTAGATTCTTGCTCTATGAGTTTGCTTATTTCAATTTGCTGCCAGAATGCAATATAGCAGAAAGGGATTGGCTTTATAAAGGGGATTTATTAAGTTACAGATTTACAGTTCTAAGGCCAAATTAAGGCATCAGCAAGAGGATACCATCACTCAAGAAAGGCTGATTACATCTGGAGTTTCTCTGTTACATGGGAAGGCACATGGTGACATCTGCTGGCCCTTCTATCCCAGCTTCTGGTTTCGAACAGCTCACTTACCTCCTGGCATCTTCTGGGGCATTTTCCTTCTGCATCTATACACTTCTGTGTCCTCTCCAGAATGTCCCTCTCTTGAAGGACTCCAGTAATTGATTAAGACCCGCCTTGAATGGGCAGGGTCATATCTCCAAGGGAACAGCCTAATCAAAACGTCCCACCCAACAATAGGTGTTCCCCCACAAGATTGGATTAAAAGAACATGGCTTTTGTGGGGTACAAAACAATTTCAAACCAGCACACTTATTTTAATTATTTCATATTAGGTCATACAGTATTTGTCCTTTTGTGTCTGGTTTATTTTACTCATGATGTCTTCAGAGTTCATTCATGTTGTTGCATGTATCAGAACTTCATTACTGTTTATATCTGAATAATACTCCATTGTATGAATATACCACAGTTTGTTTATCTATTCATCAATTGATGGACATGGGTTGCTTCTATCTTTTGGCAATAGTGATTAATGCCACTGTGAGCATTCGTGTGCAAATATTGGTTTGAGTCCCTGCTTTCAAAACTTTTGGGCATATACCTAGAAGTGGGATTGCTGGGTCAATGGTAATTCTATATTTAGTTTTGTGAGGAACCACCAGATTACCTTCCACAATGACTGCACCATTTTACATTCCCACTAGCAGTGAATGAGTGTTCTCTTTCTCCACATCCTCTCCAACAGTTGTGATTTTCTCTTTTTCAATAGTAGCCATTCTAAGGTGTGTGAAATGATATCTCATTGTAGTTTTTTTTTTTTTTTTTGGTATGCGGGTGGGAATTCTACCATTGAACTACCCTTGCACCCCCTCCCCTGTTTTTTTTTTCATTAAAAAAAACCTTTATATTAAAATAAGTTCAAATTTATAGGGTAGTTACAAAAATAATGTAAATCCTATAAAGAGGACTCCAACATATCCCTATACCTTCAGATACCCAGATCCTACAATTTTAACTTTTTGTCACATTTGTCATATCATTCTCTCTTTCCATTTCTAAAAACGTGAGTGTGGATTGTGTACATCATGCTCCCTGAGTACTGAATAGTACTGCCAAGTACGTTTCCCAAGAAGAAGAATACTCACTTATATGCTTTCTTAAGTGCAGTTATCATGTACAAGCAGTTTAATGTTGATATAAAGCTTGCAATCTATATTCCAGTTTTCTCATTGGAAAAAAATGTAACTTTGAGTCTTTCCTCCTCCATTGCTGGATCCCATCCAGGATCATGTATTGCATTTAATTGTGATTTTCTCTTAGTTTTTTTTTTGTTGTTAAATTGTGGGAATATATATAAACTTTCTCATCTCAGCCACTCCCAAGGATACCATTTACCTGGATTAATCATATTCACAATATTGCAGTATACCCATCTTCCTTTACTAAAACTTTCCCATCTTCCCACACAGGAACCCTACTGCTATTAAGCATTAACTCCCTGTGATGGCTAAGTTCGTGTGTCATCTCGACTAGCTTGTGGTATTTGGTTGTTTGGTCAAGCAAGCACTGGCCTCATTGTTACTGTGAGAATTTTTTTTCATAATCACATAGTTACATTGCGAAAACTATATCATTATACATTCATCTTCAGGAAACATGGCTACTGGAACACAGCTCTACAGTTTCAGGTACTTCTGAAACTAAACTAAAAAGGGGCTATCTATATAATGTGTAAGAATAACCTCCAGGATAACCTCTCGACTCTGAAATCTCTCAGCCACTTTCACTTTATTTTGTCTCATTTCTCTCTTCCCCCTTTTGGTAGAGAAGGTTTTCTCAATCCCTTGATGCTGAGTCCCAACTCATTCTAGGATTTCTGCCTCATGCTGCCAGGGAGGTTTATACCCCTGGGATACATGTCCCACGTAGAGAGGGGGAGGGCAGTGAGTTTGCTTGCCATGTTGGTTGAGAGAAAGAGAGGCCACATCTGAGCAACAGAAGAGGTTCTCTGGGGATGACACCTAAGCCTAATTTTAAGTAGGCCTTAGCCTATCCTTTGCGGGGATAAGTTTCAAATGAATAAACCCCAAAATTGAGGCTTGACCTAGATTTGGTTGTCTCCACTGCTTGTGAGAATATCAGGAATTCTCCAAATGGGTAAGTTGAATTTTTCCCCTTCTCGCCATTCCGTCAAGGGGTGTTTGCAAATACTTCTTTGTTCACTGTTCAAATCACTCTGGGATTTATTGGGGAATCACATTGGACAGACCTACAAAATCTCATGCCCTGTTCAAGGTTCCATGTGCTTATGGTGTTCAATTAACCTGCCCATATACGTTATATTAGGAAATGTACTAGTCAAAATATAAATTTTATGCCAAATAAACGTTTTTTGCTTTAGTTTCACACTGAAGTTGAAGTTTTAAAATATAAATTACCGTCTATTTTCCACACCCTGCAATATTGACATTTCTTTGTTCTTCTTCATGCAAAGAACATTTTTTAATTTGTACATTTAGTCACTGTCTGTGTAAACTATACGTATTCCTAGATTATATGTGAGGATGTTTTGTGCATTGAAATCATAAATAATTTGATTGCATCTATGGCTGATTTACATCTACAATTAACTAAAGAGACTTCTTTAACATCGAAAGAAGCGTCATCCAATCAGTTGAAGATTGTAAAAGGAGAATTGATGACTTCAGCAGTCAGAAAGAAGAATTTCTATCTCTACTTCAGCTAGCCAGCTTCTCCCAGGGATTGAAAACCTTCATTGCAGACCCCAGCTTGTGATGTGCCTTAAGCAATTTGGGCTTGCCCATCCCCACAGTCACATGAGCCTGTTCCTATAACAAATCTTATAATATTTAGATAATATGTATCTCCTGTTCTCTTTCTCTGGAGAACTCTGACTAATAAACTGCCCATTCCCCATCCCCTTGACCCCTGGCAATCTGTATTCTAATTTCTATCTCTATGAGTTTGCTTATTCTTTAATATCTTCTCTGTAAAAATTGGAACTTAAGTTTAACATCCTAAATGTATAACAATCTCATTTGTTTTGATACCAACCTCAGTTCAATAGTATACACAAACTGTCTTCCTATACCCCACCCTTCATGTAGTTCTTGTCACAAATTACATGTATACATTAAGAGCCCCAAAACACTGATTTCTATCCACATTACTTACATTTGCCTTTTATATTCTGTATATAAATATATTATATTTATTTTATATATATATTTTATATTCTGTATATAAACTTAATTATATTCTGTATTAGCTAGTTTGCTAGCTGCCAGAATGCAATATGCCAGAAACGAATGGCTTTTAAAAAGGGGAATTTAAAAAGTTGCTAGTTTACAGTTCTGTGACTGAGAAAATATCCCAATTAAAGCAAATGTATAAAAATATCCAAATGAAGGCACCAAGATGTCACCTTCACTCAAGAAAGGCTAATGAAGTTCAGGGTTTCTCTCTTAACTGGAAAGGCACACGGGGAATGTGGCAAAGTCTGCTAGCTTCCTCTCCAGGCCTCTTGCTTCATGAAGCTCCCCCAGAGGCATTCTCCTTCATCTCCAAAGGTGGCTGGCTTGTGGACTCTAGTTCTGATGTCTCTGCTGTTCTCATCATTCTCAAGCTTTCTCCAAAATGCTTCCTCTTTTAAAGGATTCCAGTAAACTAATCAAGACCCACCTGGAATGGGTGGAGTCATATCTAATATTGAATGGGAATTAGAAGAAACAGTTCCTTCCACCAGATTGATTAAGATTAAAACATAGCTTTTCTAGGGTACATAAATCCTTTGAAATCGGCGTAAGGATCATGCCATTGGCAAACAGGAAAAGTTTTACTTCTTTCTTTCCAATCTGGAAGTGTTTTATTTCTTTTTGTTGCCTAAGTGCTCTGGGTAGAACTTTCAAACATTGTTGCATAATAGTGGTGACCTTGGGCATCTTTTCTTGTTTCTGATCTTAGAGGGAAAGCTTTCAGTCTTTCACCATTAAGTAGGATAGATACCCTTTATCATGTTAAGGAACTTTCCTCTATTCCTAGTGTGCTGGATTTGTCAGATGCCTTTTCTGTATCAGTTGAGATGACCGTGTTTTTTGTTGTTCTTTTAATTAATGTATTACATTGATTTTCTTATGTTTAACCATCCTTGCATACACATAAATCCCACTTGATCATGATGTGTAATTCTTTCGATGTGCTGTAGGATTCTCTTTGCCAGTATTTTGTTGAGGATTTTTGCATCTATGTTCATAAGGGATATTGGTCTTTAGTTTTCTTTTCTTGGGGTGTCTTTATCTAGCTTTGGTTTGAGGTTTTAGTTTTCTTGGTCTCATAAAATGAGTTTAATTTTTTGTAATACTTTGAGCAGGACTCGTGTTAATTCTTCTTGGGATGTTTGGTAAAATTCACCTGTGAAGACACCTGGGCCTGAGCTTTTCTCTGATGAGAAAATGACTGATTCAGTCTTTTTACTTGTTATTGGTTTGTTGAGTGAGAGCTTCTGTTGCTTCTTAAGTCAATGTATGTAGTGTGTATGTTTCTAGGATTTGTCCATTTTATTTGATAACCTACATTTTATTTAGGTTATCAAATTTGTTGGTGTACTGTTGTTCATAATGCCCTCTTGTAGTCCTTTTTAGATTCCTGTGGGCTGGGTAGCAATGTCCTTCCCTTCATTTCTGATTTCAGTTATTTGTGTCCTTTCTCTCTCTCTTTTTTTTTTCTTTGTCAATCTAGCTAAAGACTTGTCAATTTTATTGATCTTTTTAAAGAATCAATATTGATTCTATGTTGATTATTTCTTTCTCTCTCATTTATTATCTTTCTAATTTTTATTTCCTTTCTTCTGTTTGCT
The DNA here is from genome assembly GCA_004026745.1 of Myrmecophaga tridactyla. Lineage (NCBI taxonomy): Eukaryota > Metazoa > Chordata > Mammalia > Pilosa > Myrmecophagidae > Myrmecophaga > Myrmecophaga tridactyla. Next base: position 19,919 of record PVIY010036819.1, read on the forward strand.
TTGGGCTTAGTATATTCTTTTTCTAGATCCTCAGTTTTTAAGTAAGATCTCTCATTTAAGATTGTTCTTTTTTAATGTCAGCATTTAGAGCTATGCATTTCCTTCTCAGCACTGCCTTTCTTGCATCCCATAAGTTTCCGCCCCCCCCATAAGTTTTGCTATGTTGTATTTTTGTTTTCATTCACCTCAAGATAACTCCCAATTTCCCTTGTGATTTCTTCTTTAAGCCGTAGGTTAAGAGTAAGTTGTTTAATTTCCACATATTTGTGGATTTTCCATTTCTCCCTGTCATTTCTAGTTTCATTCCATTTTCGTCAGAGACAATCAATACATTGCATGATTTCAGTGTTGCTTATTTCATTGAGAGTAGTTTCATGACCTAATCGCCCTGGAGAATGATCCATGAGAAGAATGTGTTTTCTGTTACTTTAGGTGAAGTACTCTAAATATGTCGGTTAGGTCTAGCTGGTTTAGAGTTTAGTTCAAGTCTTCTGTTTCCTTATTGAACTTCTGTCTAGATGTTCTGTCCATTATTAAAAGTGCTATTTTGAAATTTCCTATTTTTAATATAGAACCATCTATTTCTTTCTTCAAATCTATTAGTATTTATTGTATATATTTTTTAGTTTTTATATCTTCCTGTTGAATTGACCTCTTTATCTGTAAATAGTGATCTTTGACCCTTGAAACAAAAAAACTATTTGATGTTAGTATAGCTACCCTGGCTTTCTTTTGGTTACTATTTGTGTGGTATTTTTTTTTCACATACTTGCACTTCAGCCTTTTTATCTCTTTGAAGTTAAGATGAGTCTCTTGTAAAGAGCATATGGTTTGGTCATGCTTTTTTTTTGTCATTTCTGCCAGTGTCTGTGTTTTGACTGAGGAATTTAATCTATTTTCATTTAAAATAACTGCTGATAATGTAGGACTTTCTTTTGCCATTTTGATATTTTGCTTTTTTGTAAGTCTTGCCCATTTTCGACCTTTAATTCTTTCCTTAATGCCTACTTCCAAATTCATTTGGCTCGTGTAGTATATCATTTTAAGACCCTTTTCATTTCTTTCTGAATATATTTTTCATGTGTTTTCTTTGTGGGTACCGTGGTGTTAAAATTTAACATCCTAAATCTATAACAGTCATATTTGATTTGATACAAATTTAAGTTCAGTAATGTAGACATAGACTGTTCCTGTACACCTTTGTTCCCCCAGCTTTTTTGTACTTGTTAAAAAGTTTTATTTTTATACATTGTATGTCCAAAACCACAGTTTTTTGTTTGTTTGTTTTTGGCTTGAAATAATATTTTATTGCCCAGGATATTTTTTTTTCCTTGTCTTTTCTTCTGTGTTTGTGTGTGTTCTTCTTAAATTATTAAATTTAAGCTTAGGGAAACTTATTTACTTAAGATAAAACAAAAACAACACTTTTGAATCATTTGCTAGCCTCATCTCATTGTAAGGGAGGGATGGTAGTCCTCTTGCAAGGATAAGATTTTATGCCATGAACGATGCAGGTCTGGGCCTGGTGGTACTGAGTGGAGACAAAAACACTGTTGCCAAAATTATAACCTGCTGTTGGCATTTGTGGGGAGAAAAAGCCCTTGCAAATTTCTAAATAACATTAAACTCTGTTAGAAAATTCTTAAGTGTCTTACAGGCAAAAAAGGGAATGAAGTTAGAAAATGCCTCAACGGAGTTTGAATAAAATACTGGATTTCGAGAGTTACTGGGCCTTGGCTGTGTAAAAATAGGGCAGTAGATTGGGTCATGCTTACAATGGTCTCAAATTCCAATAAACTAATTTGACAATAACACCAGTTCACAGGTCACGCACATGTCCAGGGGCTTTCCCTCAGTAGGTGCTGGTGGAAGGTGTGCTCAGTCGTTTTCCAGTATAGATGCCTGGTCCCAAAGCCAAGGCATGAGAAATGAAGAGAGATGGAACAAACACCTTAAGAAATTCTATAGAGAAAATACCCCCTTTCTTCGTGGCCCCGCTTTTTCTCATGCTTAAGGAAGCAGAATGTTTAGGGTGCCTGAAGGTGGAACTCCTTAGGTGGAATGTTTTCAGGTTTACTGGACCAGTCAGATAACCAGTCTACACTTTTCTTCAAACCCTCAACACCTTTCTCTCCTTCTCCAACTTCTTCTGACTGAGAGCTATGGTCCCTGCTCTCATACGTATTCTGTCCATCTTCTTGTGGGGAAGGGCTGTCACAATGAGAACTGCCCCTTGAACTACTCTGTCCTGATTCATGTTGTTCATCCAAAAGAATCTTCTCCATGTCTCCATTGTGGATAGAAGACGATGAGGGGACATGTTCAAGCTCCTCATTTTTCCCATTGCCATTGTCATTACCATTGCTGTTGTTCATTGGAAGCTCCACCCAGGCACTGTTGAGGCTGGCTGGAGGTGGCAAAGGCTGTTCACCGTCATCGTACTTGTTTTGTGCAGGGGCCGGCTCTTCAATTAAATGAGACAACATTGTCGGATGCCTGTAAGAGCTGCAGTTCAGCTGGACTGTCTCTGGTTCTCGGGCAGCAACCCAAAACCACTGATTTATTATACATTTTATGCATTTGCATTTTAGCTTATGTGTGCGGCAAGAAGTAGAGTTACATAACAAACAAATACAATATAATCATACTGGTTTTATAATTACACGTATGGTTGGTTACCTTTACTGGAGTTCTTTATTTCTTTATACTCCTTTGATCTACACTGTCTTAGTGTCCTCTCCTTTTTGACTGATGTACTTCCCTTAACATTGCTTATAGGGCAGGTCTACTGGTGACATATTCCCTCAGTTTTTGTTTACTTGTTTACTTGTGTCTTATTCTTTCCCTCTTTTTTGAAAGTCTTGTCTAATATAAAATTCCTGATCGACAGTTGTTTTTTTCAGTACTTTAAATATTTCAAAGCTTTTCTTGCTTCTATGGTTTCTGATGAATAATCAGCCTTTAATCTTTTTTGGGATTCCCTAGTACCTAACTCATTGCTTTTTTCTTCAGTTTTTAGCATTTTTTCCTTGTCCTTGACCTCAGAAAATTTGATTATGTGTCTAGGCATTGTTGTCTTTGAATTTATGCTGTTTGGAGTTTCTTAGGTTCCTTTCTTCCATTAAATTTGGGAAGTTTTAGTTGTATATTTTTTCTACCCTTTGCTGTCTGCTTCTCTTTCTGGTACTGGTACACCCATAGTGTGTATATTGTTACACTTGATGGTGTCCCACAGGTCCCTTAGGTTCTCTCATTCTTTTTATTTTTTATCTGTCTGTATTTCAGCTTGAGTCATTTCATTGTCCTGTCTTCAAGTTCACTGATTCTTTCTTTTGCTACTTCTAATCTGCTGTTGGAACCATTTAGAAAATTCGTCATTTTTCATTTCAGTGACTATATTCTTCAACTCCAGTATTTCTCTGGAGATATTCTCTATTGTTCAATCACCATTGTCCGCAGTACTTTAGTTCTTTCTTTGTGTTTTCCTTTATCTCCTTGAGGTTACTGAGGGTAATTATTTTAAAGCCTCTGTGTACTAAGTCCAAAGTGTGGTCCAAAACCACTTTTTGATGATTATTGGTTGATGGTTCTCTGATATTTATCCTGTTCCTTTGGATGGGCCATCATTTCCTGTTTGTTTGTCTTGTAATATTTTGTTGCACACTGCACATTTTTTTAATTAAAAATTTTTAAAAAAAATATAACAACAAACACATTGTTTTTTTTTTTTTTTTTTTTTTTTTTTTTTTTTTTTACATGGGCAGGCACAGGGAATCGAACCCCGTTCCTCTGGCATCGCAGGCAAGCATTCCTGCCTGCTGAGCCACCATGGCCAGCCCAACAAACACATTCTTACCATATGATCATTCCATTCTACATATATAATCAGTAATTCACAATATCATATAGTTGCATATTCATCATCATGATCATTTCTTAGAACATTTGCATCAATTTCAGAAAAAGAAATAAAAAGAAAACAAAAAATGCATACATACCATACGCCTTACCCCTCCCTTTCACTGATCACTAGCATTTCAATCTACTAAATTTATTTTAACATTTGTTCCCCCTATTATTTATTTTTATTCCGTATGTTTTACTCATCTGTTGATAAGGTAGATAAAAACAGCATCAGACGCAAGGTTTTCACAGTCACACAGTCACATTGTGAAAGCTATATCATTGTACAATCATCTTTGAGAAACATGGCTACTGGAACACAGCTCTACATTTTCAGGCAGTTCCCTCCAGCCTCTCCATTACATTTTGACTAACAAGGTGATACCTATTTAATGCATAAGAATAACCTCGGGATAACCTCTCAACTCTGTTTGGAATCTCTTAGCTATTGACGCTTTATTTTGTCTCATTTTGCTCTACCCCCTTTTGGTCGAGAAGGTTTTCTCAATCCGTTGATGCTGAGTCCAAGCTCATTCTAGGATTTCTGTCCCATGTTGCCAAGAAGGTCCACACCCCTGGGAGTCATGTCTCATGTAGAGAGGGGGAGGGCGGTGAGTTTGCTTGTTGTGTTGACTGGAGAGAGAGGCCACATCTGAGCAACAAAAGAGGTTCTCTTTGGGATGACTCTTAGGCCTAATTTTAAGTAGGCGACCTATCTTTCATGGGGTTAAGTTTCATTTGAACAAACCCCAAGATTGGGGACTCAGCCTACTGCTTTGGTTGTCCCCACTACTTCTGGGAATATCAGGGATTCTCCACTTGGGGAAGTTGAGTTTTACCCCGTTCTCACCATTCCCCGAAGGGGACTTTGCAAATACTTTTCCACTCACTGATCAAATCACTCTGGGATTCATCAGGGCATCACCTGGACAAACCAACAAAATCTCATGTCCTATACAAATTTCCATGTACTTAAGGTGTTCAACCAACTATCTACATAAGTTATATTAGGAGATGCACTAGTCAAAGTATAGATTTGTACCAAATAAACAATTTTTTGCTTTAGTCTCACACATTAGTTGAAATTTGAAAATATTAAGTACCATCTATTTTCAGCACACCGCAGTAATGACATTCTTTTGTTCTTCCTCATGCAAAAAATTTTTTTTAATTTGTACATTTAGTCACTATCATTATACACTCTAGGCATTCCTAGATTACACCATCTCAATCTTTATCATCTATCTTTCTTTGTGATTTCATTTATGCCCCAGCCCTCCTCCCTCTATCATTCTCATATGCAGCTTCATTCAGTGTTTTAACGTAA
>PVIY010036820.1:6890-25261 GCA_004026745.1 Myrmecophaga tridactyla
ATAAAACGATAATAGAGAAAAAAAGATTATACATACCATACCCCTTACCCCTTGCTTTCATTTATCATTAGCATTTCAAACTAAATTTATTTTTTCATTTGTTCCCCCTATTATTTATTTTTATTCCATATGTTCTACTCTTTTGTTGATATAGTAGCTGAAAGGAGCATCAGACACAAGGTTTTCACATTCGCAGAGTGTACTAAGCACTTTTAATCTTTCAGAGAACCTGCCTCATTTAAAGCCCCTATCAGTCATAACCGAACCCTAGAGAGAGATGAAGGAGTTTGTCCATAGCTAAGTTAGACAGCCCTGGTTAGGTAAAAGGGATGAAGGTGGGGGCAGGGGTTCCAACCCCTAGGCTGATTCCAAAGTATGGATTCCTAACCACCCTGCTTTCTTTCCCAGCCACACTCAAGTCCCATGTCCTCTAAGGAGCCCTCTGGGACCCTTCTACACAGACTGGAAGGCTTCCTTGGTCCCTCTAAGCCAGTCCTCGAACGTGTCACCCCCATCTCCTCGGTGGGTCTGGACAGCCAGAGGGTTAGAGGGGTCTCCTCTGGAGCAGCTCGCCCTGTAAGCGGCCCCTGGAGCTGCTCCAAACCTGTCAGTTGAATTTGCTCCTCTCATAGAAGCTGCCTCCTGGGGTCCTTGCCCTGGTGTGGGTTTTCATCTCTTTGACTGGCAGATCACCTTCCTGGAAAGGCTCGGCAGCAGGGGCTGCAATCCCACCCATCGAAATGCCCCTTGCACAGATGAGGCCAGCATAGGGCCCAAGTGGTTCCCAGTCCCATCTCACCTCCCAGTGGCCGGCTCAGAGCCCTTCTCTTCCGGGGAGCAGGTGTACCAGGCCCTCTGCCGGAGGCAGAGAAACCACTGTCAGTTGGATGCTCAAAATATCAACCCCCAAATATCTGCTGATCCTAGACGCGCATCTCTGCGCTCAGCTGAGCTCGGTTGCGCCACGGCGGCGTATGAAACTCACCCCCATCTCCAAAAGCCTCTGGAGGCGATCCATCCCGCTCCCACCACCCCCAGACCGCCGTCCTCGCGAGCTGTCACCGGGCACTTCCTCCCGCAGGGGTGGGGGCGGGACCGGGACCCCCTCGCTCCCCCGCGCCCGGCCTCTGCTCTGCCCAGCGCTGCCGGCAGGTGGACAGCGTGCCGCCCCGCCCGAGCCCGGCCACTCGTGGCGCCCGGAAACCGTCCCGGAGCCTCTTACCTCCTCGGAGGAATCCCGCTCCCGCCGGCGGCCTCCCAGCTCCGGGCTCTCGTCCCTGCAGCCACCGCCGCCGCCGGGCCTGGGGACCCCGCCCTCGGTCCCGCCCCGCGCAGGTGATCCCCGGGGAGGGGCCGAGCTCGCCCCTCGGCCCACCCCCGCCTGAGAGGAGCCCCGGGCCGCCCTGGGGGCACCCGGGGCCGACGCTGGAGCGGTGGCGCCTCCCCGTGGTGGCCGCGTGCCTGTCCTCGGTCCCTTTGGGGGCTGGGTTCTGGCACCCCGGGGCGCCCAGCCCATGGTACCACGTCTTGCAAGTTTGACTCCTCAGACAGCAAAAGGGGAAGAAGGAGCCTGATAACTACTCCAGGCCGGATGTGAGCGCCAGGGAACCAGCCAAATGTCATGTAGGATTAGAATGCAATTTCAGAGGAGAGTCAAAGCACAGAGAATCATGAATCCAGAGAAACCTAAATCCCATCGATTAATCCAGCGTGCACATACACGCATACACACACACAAAGAAGAAGATGTCTTTACAGTGGCATGAAGCTAATCATGTCGAAGGGTTCTGAGCAGGTTGGGATTTAGACAATCGCAATGTCAGACCAGGAGAAAACTGGTTTGGTGACATCACACTGTAGCTGGTGCTGGAAAAGCCCACCCACGTCGAATTAAGGTCTGTCTCCTCCACCAGAAGTCCCCCAGCCCTGGACAGTGTCCCGCACACAGTAACTGGAACACAATAGATAAAAGAGAGGGGGAAATCCCACCCCTCTCCTTCCTTCCACAAGGGGCAAACTGGGGCCCAGGAAGCAGAGGTGAGCTATCCCCAGAGCCAGGGCAAATCCTCCAGGGACCCAGGAATAGACCAAAGTTTCCTTTTCCTGTTTTCAAATGATTTCCAGAAAGCGATTGCTTATGGGTCTATCGCTTTGCCATTGGGTGCCTGTGAGATGCTTTGGAAGCCCTGATAACTCCTCCCAGGTTGACTGAGAGTTGAGAAAGAGTTCACTGTATTTCATAGAAAACTCCAGTGTGTGTATTTATTAACAAATATCGATGCAGAAGTATAATGATGCAATTCTACTTCTTCACCGAAGGCTGTGAGGCACAGCTTTTGGCCCCAAAGAGGCTCCCTGTGCTGGGGCAGGCAGACCTTCCACCAAGGAGGGGCCGTGGAGGCAGGGAGGGGAGCCCTGGCTCCCCACACGAAGGAATGTGGCACTACCTGGCCACTTCAGGATTTTTCCAGAAGCAGTTTCTGAGGGGTGTGGAGGCAGCACAGGCCCTGAAGTCAGATGGTCTTGGTTTTGAATTCTGGCTCACGACTTAGTAATTGCAAGACGAGAGAAGTTTTCTTTAACCTCTAGGAGCTTCACTTTCGGTCCAATGAAGATGGCACACTTACCTCAGAGAGGTTGTAGCGAGGACTAAAAATGAGATAATGCTTGTAAAGTGCTAGATAAACAGGAGGATTATTATGTTAAGTGGTTGGGGAGGGGGAACTATGGCAGCTAGCTAGCCTTCCTCATGAAAGCCGTGTGGTGGTTTGGTTGCTAAAGAGTCACGTGGTGTTCCGAGCCGCCAAGACCCCCAAGACCAGAATCGCAGGCTCTTCTGGCAGGGCTGGGTGGAACTTGGAGAACTTCTACTCTCCCCTCATTTTCCATCTGTGGATTCTGAACTCAGGGAAGTGAGGAAACATACCTGTACCTTGCTGCCAGGTAAAGGCAGAGGCCTCCTATCTCCCAGTCCGGAATTCACTGGACCCGGTGCAGTCAACTTATTCCTCTTACAAGCTGGGAACAGGGCATGCTAAGCTTAGGGCCACATCAGGCATTAGGGATTGTGATTAACAAGTCATACTCTGTTTGCAAAAGATTGGCAATAGATTGCAATTCCAAGTGAAGGAGTATAGTCAGACCAAATGGGCTATATAACAGAGGCACGCAACATACGCACAGGCATTTCCAGCACATTAGGATGCCTGTATAAATAGAAAATGAAAAGAGCATGTATAAACTACGCTGATTAAGATTTGCAGAGGAATTGGTGCAATGCAAATAAAGTGTGGGTTTTCCATGTTCTTTTTGCTGAAGAGCTGAAATTTATGCAAAACGGTTTTAAAAGCCAATGCAAATTGCTTAAAAAATTACTTGACAAACTACCCCTGTTTAAGATGTACTGTATGCATTCAAAGGTGCTGGGAGGTTTAAAAACTTAAAAGACCTGCTACTTCCCACACGGAACATATAGAAATGCAAAAAGTCATCTTTCCCTTTCTTATTAACACAGCTTGATGCTGCAAAGTAGCCTTTGAGCACTGGAGTTTTATCTTTCAGCCAAGATTGTCCAGTCTCTCACTTCTTCCCTCAAAGCCTTAATCTGCTGTTTATGGCTTTTGAGATGGTTGCTGGGGAAACCAGCCAAATGTCATGTAGAATTAGAATGCAATTTCAGAGGAGAGTCAAAGCACAGAGAATCATGAATCCAGAGAAACCCAAATCCACATCGATTAATCCAGCGCACACACACACTCATACACACACACAAAGAAGAAGCAAAGCTACGTAGAACATACTGCTTTAAAATCAATTCTTTGCCCCTCAACCACCCACTCACACTGGTGGGGGTAGGGGAGAGAGTAGCAGAGGCCGAAAAGATTCAGAAGCTACAGTTCTTAATTATCTATAGGACATAAAGCATGATTTTCCACGTGGTTGTCCCCCAGATCAGCATGTACAAAGTGGTACCCAGGGACGAGACCCAGAGGAAGGAAGACAGCTCCCCTTCACACGCACTTCTGTCCTGTGTGTATGTTAATTCCCATTTTTACCTCTGACAGCATCTGGGTGGGGAGGGAGTGGAGGATGAGGGCAGAGGTGATGTGGGATGAGTCAGGGATCTGTAACCTCCAGCAAGCTGCTGCAGTCCCTCCAGGCCCCCATTTTCCCATCTGTAAAATGGCAGGTTGCCCTGCTTCATCTCTGAGGCCTCTTCCAGCTCCAAAGCAAGTGTGATTATCGTGACGGTCCCTTTAAACAGGCAGCCCAGGTAATTACAGGCAGCTTCCTCATTTTTATGCTGTATTTTTAGGAACCCCATGACTCAGTGCATTTGCATAAATAGTTTGCAGGCAATTACAAGGGAAAACATCTATTCCCAAAACTCCTGAAGTATGAAAATGAGAAGCTACAACTTAAGTCCTTTGGCCAGCAGCGGAATTTCCGCGGAAGCTGCTCTTCCTCTTTTTGGCAAAGAAACTGTGTTCTTATTCTAAGGACTCAAGGAGCACTTCACTGGTGGTGGCTGTCTACTCATGCTACTGTTTCAGCTGCCGGAACCCCTCTGGTCATGTCTCCTGGTTTCTGTCCCAACATCATTGTCACCCTGGGAGACCCAGAGTGAGAGGAGAAAGAACATGCCCGGAGAGAAGAAACCATTCAACAGCTACTTCGTTTACTTGCTGTGTGACCTCAGGCATGTGTCCCAGTCTCCCTGGACTTAAGTTTCTTCTTCTATAATTCATTCCTTCATTCAGTGAATATTTACTGAAAGCCTACTATTTGCTAGCAGTGAACAAGAGAAATGAAAATCTTTCCATCAAGTGCAGGGGTGGGGGTAGGGGACAACAAAGTAAATACAATAAAAATAAATACACCAATGATATCACAGGTTGGAAGATCAAAGTGCCCTGGAGAAAAATAAAGGGCAGGAGGCCCAGTGCCCACCACCAAGGGTTGCTGTGAGGATTAATTGAGTTAACGCCCATAAAATTACTTCATCAAACAGGCATCGACTCCGCAAATGTGAAGAGCAATTAAATTATTGTAAATGTACATTTTGTGAAATGAAAGAACTTACAGTGATTCTGAATGCCAAGAAAATGTGGTCATCTGGGGAGAAAGAACACAAGACACGTGAATCAGGACCTCAGGGCTGGCAGGGGATTTGAACGTGCTTTCAGCCCTTGGCTGCCCCTGGGAAGCACCTGGGAGCTTTGGGAGTGGACCAGATGTCCTTGCTTTCTACAGGCTGACCAAGGGATGTGACTGTGCACTGGGGTTGAGAGCCACTGAGACAGCCCTCATCTTGCACAGGAGGAGCCCGAGGTGCACAGAGAGGGAGGGACTTGCCCAAGGGCTGGACCCAGAGCTCCTGGCACCCGCGAGTGCAGCTCAGTGTACCATTCCCCTCGGTGCTGGGCTTCTCAGCTTCCCCGGCCACCTTCCCACAGGCTGACATGTGTGTCCTGTCGGAGGGGTAAGCAGCAAGCTGATGGGTCCATTCGATATGCAAAGGACATGACTTTCCTCTGTAATAATGAGACTATGGGTCATTCCAAATTCAGCTTCTTTAATAGGTGGTGACACAGGGCTGTCTGCTCCCCGTCAGTGATGGAACAGATGCGTCTTGGTTTGCTTCCTCTGCCTGGGAAGCCATTGCTTCCAAACTGCTCCATCAGTATCCTACTGCTCCTGCAAGAGCCGGTTCATTTTGGAGGGCTTTATTCCAGTTCCTCGAGTTGAATGTGCTTATTGGGGTTTGGTCCTTTTGTTTTCTAGCATGCATTTAAGACTACCTGCATTTTCCTCCCAACTCCACTGTGGGCACATCCCACGGGTTTTAATAGGTTAGCACCCTCACTCTTCACTTCCAAAGATGAGTTTTTACAAAAGCAATTTCATTTTCCTCTTTAACCAAATAGATATTTAGTAGGTAGTTTTGAATTTCCAAGTGGTTATATTTGTTTTTTTATATTTTCGGAGATCATTTATAATTTTATCACTTTATGATCAATGAATGTGGCATGTAGGATTTCTCATTTTTGTAATTTGCTGAAAGTTTCCTTGTGACCTCCTATCTGATGACTTTTATTGATTGTCAATGTTTGCTTGAAAAGAATGCATTATATGAGGTACAAAGTTATATTTAAGATGTATATATATTTATATAATACAAATATATAATAGATATGTTTTATAATAGATCATGTGATTATGTACCTGACACTAGATTATATTGCTACACTTAATATAGTATATATTATAGCATATATAAGTAAGCTGTTTAATTATGTTACTTTTATTTTCCTTATCTGTTCTTATTTTTTGTCTACCTGATCTGTAAAGAGATACATTAAAATCTCATCTTTCTGTGCATATACCATATCCTCCAGGAACTTTGTCCCAATGCTCCAGGCAGGTTTTGCTTCAAAGCTGACTGCTGTCTCTGAGATAAGAAGGATTGGGCGTGGTCATCAGCCACCAATAAATAACTGGTGCCCTAAGTATGACTTTGTCCTCCTGTATCCTTTTTCCTCCCAGTCTAGGATTTCGTTCCCCCTTACTTTCCCTTCCTTACACATCTGCCCATCCTCCAAGTTCCTGCTTTGCCTTCAGGCCTTCCCCAGGCACTTCCTTGATTTTCTATTGTACTTGACAACCACTTTTTTTGCCAAAATAATAATAATAATGAAGGAGATAATAATAATGAAGGAGATAATGAACGTGAAAAAGTTTTGAAAACAGTAAAGTAGAAATGTCAGTTGTTATTATCAAATTAATTGCAATCATTAAATTAATAATCAAACCTGTAATGATTGGAACATAAAACATGAGGCTTATACCATGGCCCAGCGTGGAATGTGTTATGGTGCAATATTGTCAGGGACCCATCACAGCACTCCAGAGGCGATTGTACATCAAGGTGGCAGATTGCTCAGGAAATAAAGCAAAGCACCCTTAGAAGTGCTTTTAATACACTGGGTAATAGAATGGCCTTTGAAGTCAGAAAGTGCTCTCAGAAGGACCCTTCGGGAAGAATGTGATGCATCAAGGTGAAACTTGGTAGCTCTTTGTTTAGATTTCATCCAGACATGTGATGTTCCCCATGGGTGACCTTAACACACAGCAAGGAAACATAAAGCCTTCAGGGGAAAGTCCTTTTCTTTCCAAATGAAGGGCAGAGAGAGTATTCCTCCTTAAATCGTATGTGAAGGTCAGTCTGGTTTTCTCCCTGACACCAGGTCAGCCACCAAATATTCCCCATAATGATGTTATTATTTATTTAGGGCATATTTTATGCCAGAACCTTGCTAGGTGATTTACAAGTGCCATCACTAACCCTTACTGTAAGGTCAATTTTACTATTCCCATTTTTCTGATGAGGACAACCGAGGCTCAAAACCCTTAGGATTAGGGATCTTGCCCCAAGTCATCCAGTAGTGGGTCAAGATCCAATCCTAGGTCTGTCTGATTCCAACACCTGGCTTCCAGGACTCCCCTGCAGAGACCCCTACCACCTCCAGCTTCGCCTCCAGCATAAGCCTCCTATCTGGGCATCCCCTTCTCCTTCTCCCTGCTGCAGGGTCTCCACCCCCCACTTCTGCAGACTGATGGTCCTGAAGCACCCCTTCCACAATCCTCCTTCACTTCTTCTCTTCCTGAAAGCCACAATAACCCGTTGGGTAAAAACCAACTTCCTCTACTGATGTTCTGTCCTTCAATCCTGCAAAGCCAGCCTCCCTTCCCCGGCTTTCCCTGGGGTGGGCAGGTCAGCCCTAGGCGGGGCTGATTCCGTCACACTGCTCCTTGCCTCCCCTTTGTTTAGACTCTCCCTCCTCTGCAACTTTCTTCTTTCTCCCCACTTACCAGAAGCTTACTTCTACTCCACAGCCCACTCACCCTTCTCTCTCACGAGGTCTTTCTTGCTAAGTTCAGTTCTCAGTGATCTCCCCACCTCCAGAATTTCCATGGCATGCGTGCACTCATTCATTCATGTACTCATCACATGGAGCTGAATGGTAATAGGCACTGAACAGACACTGGATGTAGTTTTAGGCATGGCTCTAACTCCAGAGGAATGAACAGGTCATTACAATCCAATCCAGTTCAATACCACTTGACAACGTCAAGTGAAGATGATGCGCCAAGCACCACGGAACATGGTGGTGCAGCTCCTGCTCCAGTCGAACTCATTGCCTGGTCAAGGAGCTCTTCAGTGCAATGGAATAAACACATGGGAGGGGCCCTAACCCAGACTAGTGGGGTGGGGGATCAAAGAAGGCTTTGAGAACCAGAGAATATATCAACTAGCTCTGCCTGAAAAGTTCTAGAAATATTTCTCAGAGTAGAAAACATTTAAGCTGGGAATTAAAGATGAGAAGAGTTTGCTAGAAGAAGAAGAGGGGTAGTAATATTCTGTATGGAGAAGAGAGAGCATTTTACATGGATGGTCTGCATTTGTGGTGCATGGAATCAGCACGGGGTATTCAGAACCAGGACAAATGAGTGTGACAGGGTAGGGCATACATGAAAGATGAAGTTGAGAAATGGGTTGAGGTCAATTTTTACTGCTAAGACAGTGGAATTTATCTTGTGGGCCAAAGTGCTAGCAGAGGCTATATGAGCAGGGAAGTGATCTATCAGATTTGTTTTTTAGGAGAGTGACTTTGGTGACAGGATTCAAGATGCACAGGAATGCAGATGAGGTGGAAGCAAGAAGAGCAGTGTGGAGACTAGATCTGAAACAAAAGCAGTGGCAGCAGGACAGTAGAGAAGAGAACACTCCTACATGTGTTGCACATGGAGTATATACATGATGAGATGCTGGATTCGAGTTTCACACAGAGACAGAGTCCTAATGACACACTCCTGTTAATCTTGATTTGTGAATGGACATACAGTGATGACATTAAACAAATTGGGAATTATAAGAGGAAAAAGTTGTGGGAGAGAAAGTGGCAAATTCAGTTTTGGATATGTAGAACACCTGCTCTCCATTTATTGTGTTGACTACTGGTAATGATCTGAAAGCATCTTAGATAGAAGAGATAAATAATATGTCAATGTGATGGAAATACCAGGCAAAATGCCTCCTGTGCTTTGACTATTTGCCTTAGGAGGTGGAGTCCTCGTGTCCATCACTGTGGGGAGACCAGCAAGGGCTTAGAAGCTGCTTTAAGACAAAATGAATAAGACCCAGCAATTAGGGGCTGGTGGGCACTCTCTGGCAATGGAACAGCTTTGATAGGCTTTGTCTAATGTATGATGACTATTCTAAACACACACACAGTTTCAATAGGAATAAACTGTCCTCTGGAAAATCACCACCCTTAAAAAGTTCTTCCTGACATATAATTGTGATGGTCACAGACCCAGAGGCCCTTGAATCAGGGGAAGGCCAGGTCCCCTAGAGGAAGGACCCTGTTACACTGTTCTTCCCAGCCATCCCCAAGGAGACCTACGGCCTTTTTTTTTTTTTTTTTTTTTTTTAACATGGGCAGGCACCAGGAATCGAACCCGGGTCCTCGGGCATGGCAGGCAAGCATTCTTACCTGCTGAGCCACTGTGGCCCGCCCACCTATGGCCTTTTACCAGGGTGACTGTGCATTGGGGAAAAGGAAATGATCAGATGCTTTTATGGATTATTAGGCACTGGCTTGGAAGTGAATTCCAGGAGACTGAAAACATCACTCTGGTCCACCAGTCAGAGTAGGGGTTTATGAAGGTCAGCTGATTGATGAAATTTTAGCTCAGGTCTGTCTCACAGTAGGTTCAGTGAATCCCTGAACCCATTCTGTGCTTATTTCTTCAGTTCTGTAATTCATAATTAGAATTGACATACTCAGCACCTGGCAGAATCCTCACATTGGTTTCCTGACTCGTGGAGTGAGGGCTATTATAGTAGGAAATGTCAAATGGAAGCCACTAGAACTACCCCTACCTAGCAAAATAGTAAATCAGAATCAGTGCTGGATTCCTGGAGGGACTGCAGAAATTAATACCACCCTTAAGGACTTGAAGGATGCAAGGGTGGTGAGTCTCACAACATCCCCATTCAACTCTCCTATTTTACCTATGCAGAAAAGAGATGGGTCTTGGAGGATGACAATGGGTTATTGTAAACTTAATCAGCTAATGACTCCAATTGCTGTTGCTAGATGTGGTATCATTGCTTAAGCAAATCAACATATCCCCTGGTACCTGGTATGAAGCTATCAAGCTGGCAAATGTCTTTTTCTCAATTTCTGTTAGTAAGGACCACCAAAAGCAGTTTGCCTTCTGCTGGCAAGGCCAGCAATATACCTTCACTGTCCAACCTCAGGGGTTTATCAACTCTCCAACCCTATGTTATAATCTTGTCCACAGTGCTCTTGATCATTTCTCCCTCCCACAAGACATCACACCGGCCCATTATATTGATGATATCATGTTGATTGGAACTAGTGAGCAAGATTTAGCAACTACTCTAGACTCATTGGTAAGACATTTGTGTATCAGAAGATGGGAGATAAATCCAACAAAAATACCAGGGATTTCCATATCAGTGAAATTTCTGGATGACCAGTGGTGTGGGGCGTGTTAAGATACTCCTTCTATGGTGAAGGATAAGCTGTTGCATCTGGCCCCTCATACAACCAAAAAAGAGGCCCAACACCTAGTTGGTCTCTTTGGATTTTGGAGACAACATATGTTTCATTTGGGCATGCTACTCCAGTCCATTTACTGAGTGTATTAGTTTGAAACCTGCTGGAATGCAGTATTCCAGAAATGGAATGGCTTTTATAAGGGTATCTAATAAATTTCAAGTTTACAGTTCTAAGGAAGTGAGGGTCCAAATTAAGGCACCAAGAAGAGGTTACCTTCACTCAAGAAAGGCCAATGGATCTAGAACACCTCTGTCAGTTGGGAAGTCACTTGGCTGACATCTGCTGGTCCCTTGCTCCTGGGCTCCGCTGCATTCAGCCTCTGTTTCTGCAGGGGTTCCTTACTTTGCTTCTCTGGGTCTGGCTTTCATTTCTTGGCTTCCCTTGGCTTTCTCCAGGTTCTGGCTTACTTAACATCTCATGGTGACATCTGCTCAAGCTCCAAGCATCTCCAAACATCTTTGTCTCTGTTCTTCAAGTGTTGGCATTTGTATTCAACTCTGCTCTGAAGTCTCTATTGGCTCTCTCTCTCTGTAGGCTCTGAGGCTTCTGCCATTTCTTCAAAATGTTTCTCCTTTTAAAGGACTCCAGTAAACTAATCAAGACCCATCTTGAATGGGTGGAGTCACACCTCCATCTAATCAAAAGGCCACACCCACCATCAGATGTATCACATCTTTGTGTAGATTAATCAAATGTTTCCACCTTATGGTATTGAATTTGGATTAGAAGAAATGGCTGCCACCACAAGATTGGATCAGAATTAAAACATGTTTTTTTCTGGGGTACTTAATAGTTTCAGACCAGCACACTGAGTGAACAGAAAAGCTGTTATTTTTGAGCTGTGGCTGAAACAAAAGGAGGCTCTGTGACAGGTCCAGGCTACCTTGCAAGCTGCTCTGTCACTTGGGCCATATAATCCAGCAGATCCAGTGGTGCTGGAAGTGTCATTGGCCAATACGGATGCTGTCTGGAGCTTTGGCAGGCCCCTATAGGAGAATCACAATGCAGGCCCCTAGGATTTTCGTGTAAAGCCTTGCCATCCTCTGCAGATAACTACTCTGCTTGTGAGAAACAGCTTTTGGCCTGCTACTGGACCTTAGTAGAGACTGAACACTTAACCATGGGCCACCAAGTTACCATGGGACCTGAGTTGCCTATCATGAGCTGGGTGTTGTCTGACCCACGAAGTCATAAAGTTGGGTATGCACAGCAGTACTCCATCATAAAATGGAAATGGTATATAAGAGATAGGGCCTGGGCATGTCCTGAAGGCACAAGTAAGTTACATGAAGAAGTGGCCCAAATGTCCATGGCCCCAATCCTGACACATTAGTTTCTCTTTCCCAGCTCAGAGCTATGGACTCTTGGGAAGTTCCTTACAATGGGTTGACTGAGGAAGAGAGAACTTGAGTCCGGTTTACAGATGTTTCTGCACAATATGCAGGTACCACCCAAAAGGGAAGAGCTGCAGCACTGCAGCCCATTTCTGGGATGTCCGTGAAGGACAGTTGTGAGGGGAAATCCTCCCAGTGGGCAGAACTTTGAGCAGTGCACCTGGTCATTTTTTCTTGCAAGGAGAACTGGCTGGAGGTGCATTTGTATACTCATTTACAAATAAATACGGACTGTTGCTAATGGTTTGGCTGGATGGTCAGGGACTTGGAAGGGAACATGATTGGAAAACCAGTGACAAAGAGTTCTGGGGAAGAGGTATGTGGATAGATCTTTCTGAGTGGGTAAAAATATGAAGATATTTGCATCTCATGTGAATTGTCACCAAAGGATGACTTCAGCAGAGGAAAGTTTTAATAATCAAGTGGATAAGATGGCCAATTCTGTGGATGCCAATCAGCCTCTTTCCCCAACCACTCCTGTCATTGCCCAATGGACTCATGAACAAAGTGAGCATGGTGGTAGGGATGGAGGTAATGCATAGGCTCAGCACCATGGACTTCACTCATCAAGGCCAAGTGGGCTACAGCCACTACTGAGTGCCCAATCTGTCAGCAGCAGAGACCCACACTCAGTCCCAATATGGCACCATTCCCTGGAGTGATCAGCCTGCTACCTGGTGGCAGGTTGATTACATTGGACAACTTCCATCATGGAAGACAATCACTCCAGATATGGGTTTGCCTTCTCTGCATGCAATGCTTCTGCCAAAACTACCATCCATAGACTTAAAGAATGCCTTATCCATCAACATGGTATTACACACAGCATTGCTTCTGGTAAGGAACCCACTTCACAACACATAAAGTGCAGGATTCGGCACATGCTCATGGAATTCTCTGGTCTTACCATGTTCCACATCATTCAGAGGCAGCTGTGTTGATAGAATGGCAGAATGGCCTTTTTCTCTTTTTTAAAAAATATTTTTAGGTCAGTGCAGTGGTGGCTCAGTGGCAGAGTTCTCACTTGCCATGCCGGAGATCTGGGTTCGGTTCCTGGAGCCTGCCCATTTAATTGATAAATTTTCATACACATACATTCCATACATGGTATACAATCAATGACTCACAATATCATCACATAGCTGTGTATTCATTACTATGATCATTTTTTAGAACATTTGCATCACTCCAGAAAAAAAATAAAAAGGAAAAAAAAACCTCCTACACACTGTACCCTTACCCCTCCCTCTCATTGACTGCTGGTATTTTATATATATATAAAATAATAATAATAATAATTATCTATCTATCTATCATCTATCTATCTATCTATCTATCTATCTATCTATCTATCTATCTATCTATCTATCTATCTATCTATCTATCTATCTATCTATCTATTTTTGGCATGTGCAGGCTCCAGGAATTGAACCTGGGTCTCTAGTATGACAGTTGAATTCTACCACTGAGCTACCCTTGCACCACCCTATTTATTTATTCTTTACCTGTATATTTACTTATCTGTCCATACCTTGGATAAAAGGAGCAACAGACTCAAGGTTTTCACAATCGCACAGTCACATTGTAAAAGTTATATCTTTAGACAATCATCTTCAACAATCAAGGCTACTGGAACACAGCTTAACAGTTTCAGGTACTTCCCTCCAGCCACTCCAATACACCATAAACTAAAAAGGGATATCTATATAATGCATAAGAATAACCTCCAGGACAACCTCTCGACTCTGAAATCTTTCAGCTACTGAAACTTTATTTTGTCTCATTTCCTTCTTTCCTTTTTGTCAAGAAGACTTTCTCAGTCCCTTGATGCTGGGTCCCAACTCATCCCAGGAGTTCAGTCCCACACTGCCAGGGAGATTTACACCCCTGGGAGTCATGTCCTACTTAGGGAGGAAGGCGTGAGTCCACCTGCTGAGTTGGCTTAGAGAAAGGGCACATGTGAGCAACAAAAGAGGTTCTCTATGGGTGACTCTTAGGCCCAATTTTAAGTAGGCTTAGCCTATCTTCTGCAGGAATAAGTTTCATAGGAACGAATCCTAAGATTGAGAGCTTGGCCTATTGATTTGGTTGTCTCCACTGCTTGTGAGAATAACAGAAATTCTCCAAATGGGGAAGTTGAATATTTCCTCTTTTCTTCCCAGCTCCCCAAGGGGACCTTGCAAATATTTCTTTATTCATTGCCCAAATTACCCTGGGATATATCAGGGCATCGCACTAACCTGGACAAACCAACAAAATCTCACATCCTATTCAAGAGTCCATGTAACAGACCATACAAGTTAAATTAGGAAATGCAATACCCAAAATACAAATTTTGCACAAATAAACATCTCTCCCTTTAGTCTCACACAGAAGTTGAAGTTTTAAAATATGGACAATATCATCCTTTACTCATATTCTGATTTACGTTAATCCTTTCCAGATCAGCTTCATTCATATCTCTACTCGAAGTCTGATAACTTTTTCAACTCTTTAAACAGTTCTTGTATAGGGTACTGCTGACTTTCATAGCTTCAGAGCTCTAACTCTGAGTCTCAGGTGTCACATAAATATCTGAAGTTTCTGGAAACGACCAGATTATAAATAATCAGCTCAGAATTTAGAAATAACAGTTATACTTCCTGAATATAAGTGATTGCTGTAAGAGTTTACCATCTAGGACCTTTTACAATAAGCTCCAACCTGATAACCCACGTTCTCCACTTCAGTTCACTGAGTTTTTATATTATGGTTAGTCCATATGATTGAGGCATGATAATATTTGTCTTTTTGTTCCTGATATTTCTGGAATGGTCTTTTGAAGAATCAGTTACAGTGCCAATTAGGTGGCAATACCTTGAAGGAATGGAACAATGTTCTCCAGGAGGCTGTGTCTGCCCTGAATCAGCGTCCACTCTATGGAGCTATTTCTCCCATAGCCAAGGTTCACGGGTCCAGGAATCAAGGGGTGGAAATGGAAGTTGGTACCAATCACTATTACCGCTAGTGATCCATTAGAAATATTTTTGCTTTCTGTTGCTGCAAGCTTAAGCTCTCCTGGTCTACAGGTCTTAGTTCCAGAAGGAGGAGTGCTTCCACCATGAACTGGGAAAATCGGAAATTAAGATTGCCACCTGGCCACTTTGGGGTTCTCATGCCTCTGAGTCAATAGACAAAGAAGGAGGTTACTGTACTGGCTGGGGTGATTGATCCCTACTATTCAGGGGAAATAGGATTGCAACTACACAATGGAGGTACAGAAGAGTTTGCATGGAATACAGGGGATCCTCTAGGGCTCTTTTAGTATTACCATGCCCTGTAAGTAAAGTCAGTGGAAAACTGCAACAATCCAATCTAGGCAGGATTACCAATGGCTCAAAAACTTCAGGAATGAAGGTTTGGGTCCCCCCACCAGGTAAAGAACCATGGCTAGCTCAGGTGCTTGCTGAAGGTAAAAGGAACATGGAATCGGTCGTAGGAAAAGGTAGTGATAAATATCAACTACAACCATGTGACCAGTTACAGAAATGAGGACTGAGTGATGGTATGACTATTTCTTCCTTGCTTTGTATGAGTATGTTTGTATTTGCACATAAAGCAAATATCTTTGTTTCCTTCTCTGTCTTATTTCCTTATCATGTGATATAAATTATATTGACCATGCTATATTTACGTTATAGGAAATATAACAAGGGACCATCACGTTTAAGAGTGAATATTACCTAAGGACTTGCACACTATTCTGGAGAAATGTTGTGTGTTTCTGGTTGGCCACAGGACAGCAGGGTATTTTTAGACAAAAATATGTCTGTTATTGTTCTTTATTTCGAGATTAAGTATGGTTTAAGTATAACATGTTATACTTAACATATAAGTATGTTATACTTAAACCATATTAAGTATGGTTAAGTATGTGGATAGCTGCCTAGTTGACAAGGAACTGTGATGGTCAGGGTGATGTGTCATCTTGGCCAGGTGTTGGTGACCAGTTGTCTAGTCAAGCAAGTAGTGGCATACGAAGATATTTTGTGGACTGAAATCATTAGTCAGTTGATTGCATCTATGGCTGATTACATCTTTGGTCAGCTAAGGGGAGCCTTCCACAGTGAGAGACATTTATTTGAATCAGCTGCCGGCTTTAAAGGGAAAGGTGACAACTTCAGCAGTCAGAAGAGAGAACTTTCTTTTCTCCTTCAGCCAGCAGCATCTCCAGGGGACTCCATCGAAGGTTTCCATCAGAGTTTTTTTTTTGCATGGGCAGGTACCGGGAATCAAACCCGGGTCTCGAGCACAGAAGGCGAGAACTCTACCTGCTGAGCCACTGTGGCCCACCCTCCATCAGAGTTGTTGGCTTGCAGCCTGTTCCATAGGATTTGGATTTGTGCATCCCATAGTTGTGTGAGACACTTTAATAAAATTTCATATTTACAGATATCTCCTGTTGGTTCTGTTTCCCTAAAGAATCCTGACTACTACAATAGCATTGGCTTTTGTTAAACCTATCCCATGGGGACTGAAATTCACCTTGCCTGGCATAATCAAGAGTGAACTCATTTGCTGCAGGTATGAATTCATTTAAGTAAACATTCAGAGTGTACAATAGACAGAGGACCAAGAACTGCACACCGAGAGACGAAAGATTATTTCAATCTCTGCTTTAATAGTGTTAGTGTCTGCGAGAAATAATTCTTTATAAATGTATAGAACTTTATCAATTTATAAAATTTCTGCACATAGATCATCTCGCTTGAGTTTAACCATACCATGAGATACGGGGCAGATGTTGGCGTTTCCACTTTAGAGGCCAGGAAACTGAGACTCATACAGGTGAAGTCCCATTTTTAAAGTCACATGGAAGGTGCTAGAATGAATCCAGGTGTAGTGGGAATAATGTGTTTTCGAAAATATGAATACACTTTTTCATTTTGTATTTTCTTCTCTGACCTTCCCTATTGTGCCCAGTTCCGTGTTTCCTCTGTGTGTTTTATCACCCACGGTGACATTTTCACTATATGCTTTCCCTGCCCTAAACTGATTATATGAAAACCACATTGTGAAAAGTAGAGTTCCCTCCAGTGAAAATTCTTCCAACTAGGTTAGTTCATTTGTTCACTTCTTAAACTATAAATTTATTTTTGTTTTATCGTCAAAATATAATAAAAACTATATTATGGTTAAACATATCACTTTCTGTGATTCAAGATTTGAATTGGCGGGACCACCTTTTAGCCTGCTAAGAGTCCATAAATCCCTGCGTCACCCATGGTGGCTCCGAAGAGTTGATCAGCAAGGAGTTGTTGAGCCAAATTTGGCTGATAGCAAAGGTCAAGGCCCTCCCTTCTGGCGACAAAATAACAACTGGGTGTCACTATTTGAAGGATGTTCGTGTTCCAGAAAAATGACAGTTTGTATTTTGGTCTGGTACTGGGCGATTCAAGATAATTCTGTTTTGCTTACAGGTCAGGCTCTTCTATTGGATGGCAAATCTTCCTATTTTTATGATTTTAATTTTAAACAAGATATTTGATTATTTTAATTTTAAATAATCCTATTGTTGTAGGATTCCAACAATAGACAGAAGAACACAAAAAAATACAATAAAACAAGTTAAGATTACAAAATAATATGTAAGGAATAATCTCATTAAAAAAAACCATATAGAAAAAACCCTAGAATGAGCTGAGACTCAGCATCAAGAGATTGAGAAAACCTTCTCGACCAAAAGGGGGAAGAGTGAAATGAGACAAAGTGTCAATGGCTAAGAGATTCCAAACAGAGTCTAAAGGTTATCCTGGAGGTTATTCTTATGCATTAAGTAGATATCACCTTGTTATTCAAGATGTAATGGAGAGGCTGGAGGGAACTGCCTGAAAATGTGGAGCTGTGTTCCAGTAGCCATGTTTCTTGAAGATGATTATATAATGATACAGCATTCACAATGTGACTGTGTGATTGTGAAAACCTTGTGTCTGAAGCCCCTTTTATCTACCTTGTCAACAGATGGGTAGAACATATGGAATAAAAATAAATAATAGGGGGAACAAATGTTAAAATAAATTTAGTTTGAAATGCTAGTGATCAATGAAAGGGAGGGGTAAGGGGTATGGTATGTATAAATTTTTTTTCTGTTTTCATTTTATTTCTTTTTCTGAATAGATGCAAATGTTCCAAGAAATGATCATGATGATGAATATGCAACTATATGATGATATTGTGAATTACTGATTATATATGCAGAACAGAATGATCAAAATAGGAATGTCTGCACTTGTTTGGTGTTTTTTCATATTTAAAAAAATAAAATTGAAAAATTAAAAAAAAAAAA
>PVIY010036821.1:0-25357 GCA_004026745.1 Myrmecophaga tridactyla
AATTTGGCTGGGTATAGAATTCTTGGCTGGAAGTCTTTCTCTTTCAGGATCTTGAATATATCATACTACTGCCTTCTCACCTCTAGGGTGCTAGTTGAACAGTCTGAACTCTGTCTTATTTGGTTTCCCTTGTATATAGTAGATTGTTTTTCTCTTTTCACTTTCAGGATTTTCTGCTTCACTTCAACATTTGACAGGCTGATTAGTATGTGTCTTGGGGAAGGCCTATTTGGATTTATTCTGTTTGGAGTTTTTTTGTTTTTGGCTTCTTTGACTTGTGTATTTATGTCCTTTATGAGAGTTGGGAAGTTTTCCCCAATTATATCCTCAACTACTCTCCCTAGCCCTTCACTCTTCTCTTCGCCTTCTGGGACACCAATGATTTTTTTATTTGTGTGCTTTGTTTTGTCTATCATTTTCCTGAGTTCCCATTCAAGTTTTTCCATCTTTTTTTTGCCATTTGCTGCTTTGGGTCTTTAAAGTCAGATATTCTGTTCTCTATCCCATTTACTCTTTCTTCTGTCTCTTCAAATCTGGTGTCATGTGCCTCTAGTATATTTTTTATTTGGTCAACTGAGTCTTTAATCTCTGTGACATCTGCTATTTTTCTATTTATTCTTTCAAATTCCTCTTTATGCTCTTCTACTGTCTTCTTGATTTCTGTTCTAGTTTTCTAGTTGCCAGAATGCAATATACCATAAATGGAATGGCTTTTAAAAGGGGGGAATTTAATAGGTTGCTAGTTTACAGTTCTATGGCTGAGAAAATGTCCCAGTTAAAACAAGTCTATAGAAATGTCCAATTTAAGGCATCCAGGGAAAGGTACCTTGGTTCAAGGAGGGTGAAGAAGTTCAATGTTTCTCTCTCAGCTGGAAGGTCACATGGCGAAGAACATGGTGGTGTCTGCTGGCTTTCTCGTAACTCTACGAAAGGGACTCTCTCCAAAATGTTCCCTTTTAAAGGACTCCAGTAAGCAACTCCACCTTCAATGGGTGGAGAAACACTTCCATGGAAATCATATAATCAAAAGTTACAACCCACAATGGGTAGGTCACATATCCATGGCAACAATCAAAATGCTCCCACCCAGCAATATTGAATGAGGATTAAAGGACATGGCTTTTCTGGGGTCCAACATAGATTCAAGCCATCACAATCTCCTTTATGCCATTTGCTCTCCCACTTATTTTATTAAGTAGAGTTGTATTAACATCTTTGATCAGTTGTTCCAATATTGGTGTCTCCTCTGATGTTTCAATTTGGTCATTAGACAGGGCTATATCTGTCTGCGTTGTGATATGCTTAGGGATCTTCTGCTGTCTTTGTGTCATGTAAATATCTTTATTGATTTACTTTGGGAGTTGATTTCTTTCAGTAGTCTAAGGCCCTGCATTTGCAGGATGGTTGTACATCAGGGAGCAGGGCACAAGGTGGACACTCAGTGCAATGATTTGTTTCAGGGCAGGTAGAGATGCAGGTTGGGGATGTTATGCTGATGCTTCTGAATGTGGGTGCACAGTGGCCAGGGAGGATATAGCTGTGCAGGTGCATGCATCTGGGGATCATAACCCTGGTGTGCGCTTATCTAAGTCACAGGGTCCTTTGTACCCATGTGTAGAGCTGTGGCAGCTGGTCGGCATTATGCCTTCATGGATTGGGGGCAGATGTGACCCGCCTGCACAGGTCAGCACTTTCTCAGAGCTGGGAAGTGTGGCTGAGGGCCGTGTGCATGTGCAGTTCTAGGACTGCTGTAAGGTATGGGTTCCAGAGCTGAATGATGTGATTGGGAGCACATGCACATGTGTGGGCCTGGGAGTGCCATAAATGATGTGCAGAGCTCAGGTGGGTGGAGTGAGGCTGGGCAGCACTATGCGGGGGGCACTGGTGGGGAGGAAGGAGTAGCCTAGGTATTGAGGTTGATTCCTGTGCCCTTTATGCACTGGCCACAGCCTGCAGGGAACAGGAAGGGGGAGGTAGTGCTCAGGAGGGGTGCAGGAGTGGTGGGTTGGCCTGCAGTGGGGTGGGGGAGGGGGGCAGGTATGTGCACTGGGGGCTGGTGGGGTAGAGGTGCCTGGAGCACGGGGAATGGGAGTGGGTGATGGGGTTCAGGTGCGTGGGGTATGGGGGCTGCACTGGTGACTGCAGTGGGCCCAAAGAGCACAGCCTGGCTTACTTCCTAGTCCTGGGCTCCTGACTGTGCACTACCACAGCTCGGCGCCTCCACGCTAGGCTCCACCTCTCTGCCTCTCAGTTCCTCGGCCTCTGCAACCAGGGCTGCCACATTGGTGCAGAAGACTCTCCCAGGTCAGCCATATTCTCGAATCACCACCTCAGTTGCCCTCCTGTCCCTTTTCTAACTTTTCCATGGAGCAGGGCTAAGCTCGAGCTAGTCTATTCAGACATCTTTCCTCTAAGTTCTCTTTGTACTGTTTTTGTGCTGCTTTATCTCTTTATATTTTTCATGTCCATTATCAGGAAATATGCCTTTTTATTGTTCGATTGTGTTTTGATTCTTACAGGAATTAAAGAGTAAAGTTGTATATTGGATTTTGCATTTACCATTTCATCCTTGAGTTACCCTTACTGATAATCCTTTTTTCCTCATACTACTCCAAACCACTCTCTCCTGTATTTTCCTTTCAACCTGCAGAACTCCCTTTAGTAATGCTCTTTTTTTCATAGCAATAGTTTCTTCTTTATTTAAATATAATTTAGGAAACAATATACAAAGCTGAGCTTTCCCACCATTTGCCGATAGCCACAGGAAGCTCCCATTATACATAGTTCACATTTTGTGATGGTTCAAATTAGCACTGGACTTGAACGGTTAGCTACCGCACAAGCATCCTTTAAAATGAAATGTCATAATAGCAAGACAGGTAAACTAGGGCTTACTCAGTGATGGCCACTTGGGATGTGACTTAATTATTCTTATTGAATTTCATATTTCATTAAATATCTTACACACAATTTCCTGCTAATAAGCTTTAAACAAAAGCTTCCATAAGGAATTACTTCAATTAAATATAAATATTCAAGACGAATAGTTCTGATAAATGATCCCCAAGTAGTTCAAATTCTAATATGCACTGACTGAAGGAAAAATAGCAATTTTTGCTAATTTTAACATGTTTATTACAACAGACACAATTCACATCTGACTAGCTTTGTTTACTCTTTCCCCTCCCACAACCATATTCTTTGGGTTTTTCCCCTGATATTGGAGCAATCAATGTACTTTCATCACATATACCCAATAGTGCTTTTAAGTCCATTCTTACAGGGTACAAATGGGTTTCAGTAATTTATTCAAACTAGTGGGTTACACTTAATCACTGCAATTTTAAGCTACTGTACACAAGAATGAACAGATAATAGAAAAGATCCATAGCAGCAATGTCTTAAGAAAGGAGGAAAAGAGGAGACTTAAAAATGGGTAAAATAAACTTGAGAATTTCAGAGGGAAATGGAAAATAAAAAGAATTTCTCTGCAAAACAGAGAAGCATTGCTCTTGACCAGGTACAAGAGTGGAAACAGTTGGTTCATGATATTTCGTATACTGCCCCTTGGTTCAAAATTATGTTCTTAGGATACCAATCAGCTGGTGTTTGCGTTGAATTTTTGAAAATGCAAGATTTATGAATTATATATTAACTCCCCCAATTTTTTTTTTAGAAAAGCTAATTTTGCAGGCAGGTTTACATGCAAAAGGTTAGGTATTTAGCCACTTCAGCAATGATTAACTTTAGATATCTAGGCTTGTTACACAGTACTTCCCATGGCTTCACCCTAAAAAGCATACCTACCATGTGAAGAATACATCTACCAGAAATCAACACTTTAAGGGATTTAAAAATCAATCCTGCAGCTTTCCCCTGAGTTGATTCTTATATACCCCATCCCCTTGTCATTTCCTTTTCCCAGCTACATGGTCCAAAGTCTACTTAGATGCAGCTCAAAAATTGAGCTGGGCAATAATTAAGATTGGGCAATAGATTTATTAGTTCCTGTACTCTAAACCATGTGCAATTTTTCATACCATGAAGGAATTCTAATTTTCTACTTTTTCAAGTTCTTTAATCTGTTGTCTTGGAAATAGTATCCTTTGGTCTTGTAAGTTGCTTGAATTTTATATACCTGAACTAAAGATCTTAAATTTTTAAATTCAGTTCAAATTTCTCATATGTGAATGCTTCTCATGTTATGAGCTTCTTGACACAATCGTGATGTTGCATGATCTGTGGGCCATCCTTGATGTTTTATGAGATTTTCACTGAAGTGTGCTGCCAGTGTAGGTGTTAATGAATATTTAGGTCGGGCAGATGAATTCTGTGGAACAACTGTCGCATTTGATGTGTTACTTCTAGAGGTATGATTTAGATACAGTGATGGACTTTTTTGGCTACTTGAGCACTGAAGACTTTGAGAGACAGTTTCATGATCTTGTTGGTTGTCAGCAGTTACAGGCTGCTGAGTGGTGGATTGTGAAACTGGTCCTTACTTAACGATTGGAGTACTACCTTTTGGCTGTGATGAAATGAAGAGGAGTACTAATCAAAGGTTTGATAGGAACTGTATTAGCGTGAGGTGTGCTTATTCTTGGAGCTGCATAAGATCTTGGGGACAATGTAACGGATGTTAAAGACATTGGAGACTGATTAGATGGCTGGGCTTGTGTAGAAAGTTGAGCAGTTTGCAGAAACAGAGAAGTTATGTTGAAAGCTGAGGGTCTAGCAGTTCAGAAATTTATGAATTATAAACTGTAGTGAGGCTTATGTTACAGCTGCTATAAGACCTTCATTTATTTTGGATATATGCACGTTAGAATTATTAAGCTGCAGTGTGACTTGTAAAGCAAGAAGCAACTGTATAAAAAGATTTTTGTCCTGAAGTAAGGGAGATATTGGTGACTATGTGACAGGCAAAATAGATCCCATGGGAGCAGATGTTAGAGGTGCAGATGTGGGATTCAGTCTAGAGGCAGATGACATGAAAGGAGTTGTACAGGTATGTGATAACAATTTGTCTCCTGCTGTAGATTCTTTTCTGTGCAGGGATACAAGATATGGGTGTAGGCAGTTTTGATAAAGTAGATTCTTCAGTAATATTAAATGATTTCATTGGCTGGTGATTAGGGCTAGAAGGAACAGTGCTTGGGGTAGCAGTTGGATGAACTGCTGAACTGGTTTGATGGAGTGCTGAACTGGCATAGAACTACTGTGAGTCTCTGCTCTTTTTTCTTTTTTTTTTTTAATTTGCATGTGGGCAGGAGGCACCAGGGATCGAACTCCAGACCTCCAGCATGGCAGGTCGGAGCTCTGCCTGCTGAGCCACGGCAGCCCACCCTGTGAGTCTCTGCTCTTAGCAGTCTGTAGTCTCTGTCATTGTATCTGCTTGTTTGAGACAAAATATTCTGTGGGAGCAAACTACTGGCATCACTGGAATGTTTATTTTCCATTCTACTGGCAAACCCATTGATGGCTGTTGCTTGCATCACCTCTTTGGTAATCCCTATTGTTTGGGAAACTATTATTTGCCATCTTGCTTGCTTCTTTTTGTCTCCATTCTCTTTCAAGCCACTGTTTTGGTTTTTCCCATTCTGAAACTTCTGTTTGACAATTGTAGTAGTCCTTTTTTCCTGAAGAGCTAAGATGCTCAGACCAGTCATCTACTGAACCATAAGGTGCATCTGAAATTTTGCTGAATTATTGCTTGGATTAGAAGAATGTGAATGTGAACTATGAAGAGCACTGTGGATATGTGACTTTTCTTGTTGAGAGTAAATGTCCCACCATCCCTCTCTAATTGTTTGAGTATGCATGTTTTTGGCCTTACTGTGACATGTGTTGTCACTGTATTTGTTTTCAGAACTATCAGATCTCCACATCTCATGTGGCATCTCATATCCTTCCATGTCTGTGATCACCACTGCTGGGGAGCCTATTCAATGAATGCTTAACTGCCTGGTAAGGCTCTGCATCCCCCCTCTGGTTGTGACAGCCATCACTGAGTCTCTGCTTTTTTCTTGCATCCATTACCATCAATGCCCAGCCTGTGAGTGTGTGCTGGGGAGGGGGGCAGAGCAACTGTGAGAGGTGGGTGGCGGGGCACCCACACCAGGTCCTGGAATGTCCTTGGTGAGTCTTAGCACCTCTCCGTTTCTGGCATAGGCCCTCTGGGCCATCTTCCTATGTGGACACCACCCTCACTCTCAGCCTGGCCAGCAGCACCAACTACATCGTGGCAGGGCAAAGCCAGGACAGGGGGGTACCCAGATGTATGTGGCTCAGCCCAGTAGAGAGCGACTGTCTACTCTGCCTTTCCTTCCTTCTTCTCTGCCTCCTCTTCTCCTCTTCCTCATGCTACTACCTCCACTGCTGGTGTCCCCCCTGCTGCTCCCCCTTTAGTAATTCTTATAGGAAAGGTCTCTTGTTGAGGGACTGTCTCAGTTTCTGTTTATCTGTGAATATTTAAAACTCTGCCTCATTTTTGAAGGACAGTTTTGCTGGATAAATAATTTTTGGCTGGTATGGTTTTTTTCTCTCAGTACCTTAAATATAGTGTACCTCTGCCTTCTGGCCTCCCTGATTTCTGATGAGAAATCAACACAGTCTTTTTGAGGATCACTTGTATGTAATGAATCGCTTTTCTCTTGCATCTTCAGAATTCTCCATCTTTGGCATTTGATATTCTGATTAGTATGTATCTCAAAGTAGGTCTATTAGGATTTATTCTCTTTGGAGTATGTTGGGCTTCTTGACGTGTATATTTATGTCTTTGATAAAAGTTGGGAAATTTTCAGCCATTATTTCCTTAAATATTCTTTCCACCCCTTTTCCCTTCTCTTCTCCTTCTAGGACACCCATAATGCATATGTCTATGTGCTTTGTGTTGTCATTCAAATCCCTGAGACACTACTCAATTTTTCCCATTCTTTTCTCCATCTGTTCTTTTGACTGTATGATTTTAATTGTCCCGTTTTCTAGTTCAGTGATTTTTTCTTCTGTCTGTACAAATTTGCTGCTGTATGACTCTAGTGCATTTTTAATCTCTATTATTGTGCCTTTCATAATTTCATTATGTTTCTTTTTATACTTTCAAATTTTTCTTTTTGCTCACACAGTCTTCTTAATATCCTTTATCTCTTTATGCATACATCTTTTATTTCCTTGAATTGACTTAGGAGATCTGTTTAAACTTCTTTGATTTTGTTCTAAATTCTGTATCTCCTCTGAAGTTTTAATTTGTTCCCTTGACCTAGACTTATCTTTCTGTTTCTTAGTATGGTTTGTAATTTTTGCTGATGCCTAGGCATCTGATTATCTTGATAAAGTAACTTTGAAAGTCAGTTTCTCCTTCTTGTCTTGGGTTTCATTGTTGTTTGACTTTGAGTTAAGTTTTTCTTTGATGGTTGGTCTAACTTATTCTAGACATCTAGAATAGCCTGTGTTTGATCAGATTTTCTCAGCTCTTCTTTCTCTGATTCTTTCCCTGAATATGTGCTACAATTTTTAAGATTGCACCTTTTGTATAATTGTTTCACCTCCAGGAGAAAACTTCCTTTCCTCTTTTCCTTCTCTGGGCATCTTGCTCTGCTCGGTTTGATTATGTGAAAAATTTTCTCTTCAGCTCCAATGATTTGTTTAAATCCTCTTCCTCACTCAGTGGCCTGTTTTCCTTACTCTTTTCCCTTCTGGGACCCTCCCATTTTATAGCAGTTCAGTTTAATCCACTCCTCTCTCTTTCTCTCTCTCTCTCTCTCTTTTTTTCTCTGTTAGACTGTTCTGCCTCTGGTATCTTCCCCAAAGGGTGTTGCACTTTGGAGCCAGAAAATCCAAAACATTCTGTTTTGTGTTTAGATGGCCCAGTCAACAGAAAATGGATTGAGTAAGTTCAGCACTTTCCAACCTCAGTTGTACCACAATCTTTATCTCTATCTATGCTATTATGACCATTGGTGAACAAATATCTGCTTGAATTCCTGTTTTCAATTCTTTGGATGACTACCTAGAAGTTGAACTGCTAGGTCACATGGTAAATCTATGTTTAACTTTCTGAGGAATGGTCAAACTGTTTTCTACAGTGACTGTACCATTTTACACCCCCCACAACAATGTGTGAGGGTTCCTATTTCTCTGCCTCCTTGCCAACACTTTTTTTCTGTTTTTAAAATAATAGCCATCCTAGTGAGATTGAAGAGATATTTCACTGTGGCTTAGATTTTCATTTCCCTGATGCCTAATGATGCTAAGCTTTTTGTCATGTGCTTTGAAGCCATTTGAAATCTCCAAATTTTAAAATATTGAATCAATATTATTTGGGCCAAATCTGTCTTTCATCATAATTGCTTCACTGTCCATCAGTTTAAGAACTCTATTTAGGAACAATGAGCTAAAGATACTCAAACCCTTGAGAGAGACCACATGTTAATGTTGTTATACCAATCTCAACAGTGCTATGAGAGGATCTCCCCAGGCTATCTCAGTTCAGGTGGAGCCCTGGGAGAGTGGATGGGATTTGGATGAGAGAAAAGGGGGGAAGCAGTGAGTGGAAGGTCATTAGAACCTGGAAACCTGGTGGTGGGAGGGCTAGTGGTAGGGAGCCTTAGAGCAGTTTCTCTGCTTATTATATTTTTTTCATCATATTGACACTTTCGAAGAGCCCAGACTAGTGGTTTACAGAATATCCTCAGTATGGATGTTTGTTTCTTCATAACCATATTTTGACAACTCTGATACCTAGGAAGTTCTTCCTTCTATTAAACTAAAATTTTGTTGCCATTTCTACCCATTGTTGCTAGTTTTAACTTTTAGAAGAGAATAAACATTCTGCATAGTAATTCTTCATTGAAAAGCCAAACGAATGAATGAATGAATGACTATTAACGGACTGCCAGTAAAAATATCGAGGTGTTGAGTAATCAACTTTTGGTGTCTGAGCGTGCAGGGGCAGGATCCTCATCTGAGCCAAAGGCCGTGTTTTGGGTGCCACAAGCCCTGTTGTAAGAAGGTAGCAATTGTATTCACAAGGGTAAAAAAAAAAAAACAGCAACAACAAAAAACCCTTAAATAACGAAGAATGTTGAAGCATTTGGCATCTGTTATGCTTCCTATTTTGATTGTGGCACACCTTCCTCTGCTTAAAAGAAAAGGGAAGGGCGGCTGCCGTGGCTCAGCAGGCGGAGCTCCGACCTGCCGTGCTGGAGGTCTGGAGTTCGATCCCTGGTGCCTACTGCCCATATGCAAATTAAAAAAAAAAAAAGAAAAGGGAAAAGATGTTTGTGTACTAAAGAAGCCAGGCTGGAAAATAGCCTTAGGTATATCTAGTGAACAAATTTATAATTCTAACAGCGACTTCATATTGTGACAACTTAAAAAAGAAAAAGCGGTCTTGGCCCTAACCACCTTTGTGTTTAAAGAGAAAGCCATGCTACTTATATTTAATCTTATTAGAATCAAATATTCTGCATCCAAATTTACATTTCAAGTTTACATAACTGGCAAACAAGCAGCTTAGTGATTCGTACTGATAGGAAGATATCTGAGGATTTGGAATTCTGAGTAGACACTCTTGATAAGAACAAATGCTTTGTGGGCTTGGTAATGTCCCTCAGAAACTGGGAATAAAATCAAGTTTGTACACAATTCCTGAACACTCCAAGCAAAACTTTCAGAGAAGTTAATCTTCAAGTTGAAAATAAGGCAAAACCAGCCTGGGATAAAATGAAAGTAAAAGACTCAAACAGCTGTTTGTTAGAAAGGGTGTCACAAAGCAGAATGTGAGTTATTTTCAAATAAACTCTAAAGACCATATTGTTAGAAGATTGTTAGAATCTTGGACTCTCAAGACCGTGCTGTTAGAAGATTCAAAGGAGAGAGCAGTGATGAAGAAGTCCAGCTCTTCCTTTAGCTCTGAGGCACTGTTTTTAATCCCTTTCCACATTTATTAAAACAAAAGTATTGGAGTTAATGACTTTAACATTCTTGTCAGTGTTAACATTATTAAATTCTGTGAGTCTGCAAGAAGATTTTTTGAAGAAGGCATTTGGTGTGGGTAAGATTTGATTGGGAATGGGGAGACTTGCAACAGGTTGGTACCTGTTACCACCAGTTCTTCATTCCACTTAAATAAACGACATCACCACCACTTACACCACCATCATTTCATCACTTATCAATTGCTCAGGAGGTGTCTGTCTTGGGGATAAGAAGAGATGTCTTAATTTATGTACTGTCATACCACAGGAAAACATTGATTTAAGTTGACATCAGGGTTTTCCATTCTGTTTTGCAGTTGGAGGTAGCATGATTCACTGCATCAGCATTTTAGGTTGTATAGACCTTGTCCTCATGAATCATAAACTGGATCTCTGATGTGGTTCTTACCTAAAACTCTTTGTTATCATTAGTCCTCTCTGGATTAGCTGAAATCCCATACCCCAAACCTTTGTTAGTTCAACATTTAATAACTAGTTCATACACATCTACCAAAGGGCTCCAAAAAAGTTATCAGCATTCATGTGATTCCCCCTTTTAAGTTATCTAAGCTGCCAAAAATATTGACTCCCTTTATTAATATTTTAGGTATTGTGGTTCACCAACTCCCTTCTCACCACCACCAAGGGTTCATTCTCACCCTTTTTGTATTATGAACCCCTTTGAAAAAATCCTTGAAAACTCCAGAATCTCATTACAGGAAAAAATATATACATATGTCCTTATTACAGATATATATATAAAATTTCAGAGGCCTTTTATTATAAACCCTTACTGCAAATTGCACACGAAATTATTTTTGTTGTTAAACCAATGTCAAAAAAGAATGAAGTTTCAATGATATATGGTTCATTTCACTAATTTCACCACACCTTCATAATGGGATGGTCTTAGGGATGTGATGTCTAACTGGAATTTCTGCCTCGCTGAAGTTCCAGGTTCTCCCTTATGAAGTACACATTTAAAACCCTTTTTGAAAAATCAAATGCAGGGATATACGACACATGTTATCTGAAACAGGAACTATTCTGTGCACCATCATCTTTTGGTCCCATGCTTTTCTAGTTTTCCTGGAATGTCTGCAATTGCTACTTTCATTTGTCATAGCTTTATTTGTCAGGTACTTTCTCATAATAGGGTAGGGCTATCTTTGTGCCTCCTTATGGAGGGAAGTCCACCTTCAGCCACCACCCCTTGGATGTGGCTATATCAAATCCACATATCAGTCACAAACATCATTTTGTTAGTCTTTTTTTTTTTTTTTTTTTTTTGAGACAGCAAGAACCTCCTATCGGAGATTTAGACTCTTACACAATTCTACAGCCACTATGTATAGCTTTTGCTTTTTGCTGATGAAACACAAGGGAATTTTACATAATGGATCTATGTCAATATTATTTTTCTTAGCTTCTATCTTACAATTGCTAGCTACCCTTTTCTCATTTAACCCAGTAGCACTGAAGCTAGCCCTCTCACTTTTCTTCCAGTTTAGCCAAAGGGAGTGCCTGAACTTGGTTGCGCATCTTCTGATGGCAGGGAGAATCTGTCCTCTGGTGGTCTTTGAACCTAAGGAGCTGAATCTATTTCAAATTTTGGGGGTTTTGAATTTCCTGAGTCGAGAGAATGTTTTGTTTGAGTGGAAGTTTTGGGAAGGGATTTTCCTCCTTTCTATTTTTGTCTAGGCTGTCATCACTTTTTGATCTATGTGTGCAGATTCTTTAAGGCTTAGCTATGTTCAATGCCATCCTCTTCAATAGTTTTTTAAACAGCCTCTAGCCATTGAAAATATGGAGCTAAATTCTTTGATACTTCATCTGAGAATCGATTCTTATCTGTCAATAACAATTTAACACTTAAAATTTGTGCGTTTGGTTAAAATGTGGAATGGACTTTGCTCAAAGAAATCATAGTCCCAGAAATGGAGAACGTATGGATTCCAACATTTCTATGCTACAGATAAAGGATTTGAAACCTAGGGTTGTTAAGGTAACATAAGTAAGATTTGAAAATGGAAAGTAGGTTCCAAAAATGCTATCCTTTTGGTTTATATTCTTTTTAGCTCAAAATTTAAAAATCATGTGCAATGTGGAAAACCATTCACATTTAATAGTTGTTTTCCAGGAAATAGTACTCTGTCCAGGAATTAAAAAGCCCTAAAATGTATTTACTATGACATTAAGTATCAAATGGAAACTCCCTCCAAAATTATGCAGAAGTTGCTAAATGATTTATGATGGTTTGCAGGGACATCCCTTGGTTCCCCAAGCTCAAGCCTGGGGAAGAGCAATGAAGAAAAGAGTAATGATTACAGAGGCACCAGAAATTCCTTAGTCTCTAAACTCTAGCCCAAGGGAATCAATAGGGTCACACGCAATTTCTGGTCCTTTGGCAGGCTAGGCTCTACTCTGGGTAGCTGCACTGTTTTTCTGTTGTCCTTTTAATTAACACTGTCCAACACTCTAACCCAAACAGGCTGTTGCTTTTTCTGCTTGTGCTTCAGCACTCAGCATTCATTTATAAATGCAAAAATTGCCCTAGTTTTTTAATGGATCCCTATATAGGTATGCCGACACTTCATCTTTTAGCTTTCTCCCTGAGGACTTTAATGAAGTCAGAGTATGCTTAAATGGCACCAATTAGTGTGAACTCAAAATAATGTCTCCCCACCAGCAACCAGCAGTATCCAGGTTCCTCACACCAGGATATTTGTTCCTTGATATAAATGACTCATTTCAGTATCTCTCTTCCAACTTGTCCATTCAGAACCCTCCATCCTGATGGAGGGTATGCTCATGAACTGGGCACACAGGCCCTCAGTGGTTTGCTTTCTACATGTCGTTCTTCATAGTCTAAAGGAATCGCATATACTAGTACCTACCTTTTGCACCAGCTATGTGAAGTGATTTGCAATTCCTTAAACATGCTGAGTAGTAACTTGTATCTGTGCCTGAAGGTATTTCTTTCAACTGTTTGGCAAGTTTTAATCCAGTTTCTCAATCTGCCAAGCCCTTTTCATCTTTTAAGAAGTAATTCATTTACTGCATTGTACCTTAGCTTAAAATGTGCTTCACCCACAATTCTTGTGCATATTCACATAAGTTATTTTCACTTGAAGTTGAAGGAAAAATTTCAAGAGGAGGTAAAAAATCAAGTGCAGTTAGAGTTAATGTGGAAGGGAGGGCAGTCCTACTGCTTTGTTTTGGCAATGAGACAGGATCCCCCCCAGGAGGAGAGAGGCAGTTTGACAAGGTAGACTCCTTTTCTTCTGTTTTCTCCTTGGATAAATTCCCATACACTCCCATAGCTTTCTTGTCTCTTCTGGGGATGGCCCTAGTTTAGAGGCATTTGAGTAATTTAGGATGGAAAACACTTGAGAACAAAACATGTTACTACAAATAACACATAGAAAAGTGAATAGCAACAAATAAACCATTGAAAGTTGCCACAGGAAAAGAGATAGAGAACCTATTTTGGTTTGCTCATGCTGCTGGAAATGCAATATACCAGATGGGTTGGATTTTATAAAGGGAATTCATTAAGTTACAAATTTACAGTTTTAAGGCCATAAAAATGTCCGAATTAAGGCATCCACAGAAAGATACCTTGACTCAAGAAAGGCTGATGGTGTCCAAACACTGCTATCTGATTCAATATTATTGAGTGGGATCTGTTTTATTAAGTTGTTTCCATGGAGATGCGACTCACCCAACTGTAGATGGGAACTTTTGATCAGGTGGTTTCCATGGCAATATGTGTCCACCCATTCAAGGTGGGTCATTTTCTGGAGAACTTTAAGAAGGAAACATTTTGGGAAAAAACTTCAAAACCCACACAGACAGGATATTTGGAGATATATATTCCACCTTGTGAGAGAGGTGGAACTGACCACAGTATGATCCACTCTGTTAAACCCCAAAAGACATGTTCTTTCCATATAAAAAATACATTCATTCTGTAATACTATCACAAAGCCTTAAACCATATCAGTAACAATACAAATATAATACAAAGTCAAAAGCAGTACAAAATCTCATCAAAGTCAGTTATAGGCATGGTGTGTGCTAAGGCAAAATTATCCTCTGATATAATTGCTATAAAACTCAGAGCAAGTTATCTGTTGCCAGTATATAAAGGAGGAACAGTCATAGGATACATGATCCCATTGCCACAGAGGGAGATTGGAAGGAAAAGAGGGATCACCAGACCCAAACACGTCCTAAAACCTTTAGGGCAAACTCCATTAGAGAGTCACTCAACCTTGGGGCTTTAGAAAGTGGCAGTCCCACCCTTTCCAAGGGCCTATGCAGCAGCACTGTTCTCTGGGGTGAGGCTTGCAACATTGGGGTATATTGGAGAGACCACCTTTTTCTCAGTTCCACTCTCTCCAAGCATCGGAGCAGCACCCGGCCCTCCTGCCATCTCTGGGGCACAAGCTCAAACCCCTCAGAACAGTGGGGTGACAGAAAGGCTCTCCCCAGTCTTCAAGGAATGTGCTCCATCCTCTCCAAGTCTATGGCACTGAAACCCTTCCTGAAAATCAAGGCAGAAGACCTACCTTCTGCCTTCAGGGCAAACTCACTCTCTGCAAGTGCATGGGTGAGCTAGCTCTCCTGGCCCAAGATTTTTTGGCTTCAGACATTATCTTTCATGGTTCTGCCTTTGAAGTTATTTTCCCCTTAACTTGTCCCTTTTCTGTCCTTTTTAGTCCAGACTGGCAGTAGTTCCATTTATACAGTCTCATAAGAAACTTGTCAGTTTTCCATGCAATATACAGGGATCACACCCATCAGATAATAGAACCTTCCATAGGATTCCATAAATCCTTTCTGGATAACTCCATTTGCAGATTCTGGCTTTTCTTGAAATGCTGACTGGTTCCATGTTTGGCTAAATCCTCAGGTCGGGCACTATTCTCTGGAGTCTCTCTTTCTGGAAGCCCAGAATTTTCTAGACCATCAATTTTTGGTTTCTTTGTACCCAAAAATTCAGTTCTCAGCTTATGCATTTGCTGTCATGTTTTATTATAAGCTGCAAGGAGAAACCAGGCTGCATTTTCCACATTTAATTTGGAAATCTCTTCAGCTGAGTATCCCAGCTCATGGCTTTTAAATTTTGCCTTCCATCCAAAACTAGTAGTCAATTTTGCCAAATTGTCTGCCACATTAAAACAAGGATCTCATTCTTTCCAGTTTGCAAAAACATGTTCAAAATTTCTTTCTAAAGCCTCATTGGCAGTATTTTTAGAGTCCACATATCTACCAATAGTCTCTTCAAAGCATTCTAGGCCTTCTCTATCAAGATCCTCACAACTCTTCCAGAATCTTCCCCATATTAATTTAAAAAGCCATTCCAACATGTTTGGTGTTTGCAACCTTCAACACCCCACTTCTCCAGTACCAAAATATCTTTTAATTTACTATTGCTGCAAGAAATGCAATATATCAGAAATGGGTTGGCTTTTATAAAGGGAACTTATTAAGTTACAAGCTTACAGTTCTAAGGCCATAAAAGTGTCCAAACTAAGGTATCCAGATAAAGATACCCTGACTCAAGAAAGGTTGATGGTGTCCAATACCTTTGTCATCTGGGAAATCATCTGCTGATTCTTTGGCTTCTGGTATCAGATAGTTTATGGTTTCCCCAAGGATGTTTTCTTTCTGCATCCTCAAACATCTCTGTCTGTGTGGGCTCTGAAGCTTTTTGCCAAAATGGTTCCCTCTGAAAGGACTCCAGTAAGTGACCCACCTTGAATGGGTGGTAACACATCTCCATAGAAACCACCTAATCAAAAGGTTCTACCCACAAATGGGTAGGTCACACCTCCATGGAAACAACTTAATAAAACAGAGCCCACCCAACAATATTGAATCAGGATTACAGAACATGGCTATTCTGGGATGCACAACAGTTCCAACAGAATCTTGAAGTACAGACATTATTGGGTTTCACAAGGAGAGACCCTGTGTCTCATCCTCTTGCCTGAGTTCCACAATTCAAGGAAACACTCAGTTTGAGCTGTAGGATTCAATTAAAGGGTTTGAAGTTGGTGTACCCCATCCACTTTTCCTACTGTAGCCTGTGGAGATGGTAAGACTTCAGAGTTGAAATGACCACATTGCCTGTTGAGACTGAAGGAGCCTTAGCAGTCTCACAGAGTCACTTGACCCACACTGTGATGAGGGAATTAAAGAACAATATAACTTCAGTGATAAAGTCGCTGAGTAAGCCACATATTGCCCCTGAAGGGTCCACAGGTAGAGGATGAAGGATGTGTCTCCAACAAAAAGGTGCGTTGATGACTTTCATAATTGATGCTGGTATGTAAAGATACTGCCAATGGCCAGACTATTCCCCTCCCTTGAGGGGTGCCTTCCCCTTAAGACTCAGAGACAGTCCTAGAGAATTGCAAATTCGCTGAGACAAAGTTTCTGCCACTCTAGCAGAATGAAGTTTTTAAATAGAAACATCAAAAACTCAAATGTTTCTTACATATCTGAGTTACTGAGATTTGCATTGATTAGAAGATTTAAAAATAATCATCCAGAAGAATGCCCTGGCCCTACCCTGATCAAGATGCAGAGTGAGACATTTCAGGGCTCTCTCCCTCCCTATACAAATTTTGAACAACCACTTAGAGCTGACATCTTTCTTAGGACTCCAGAAAGTAGTTAAAGGACTGCAGTAAAAGGGCAAGTGCCAAATAAAAAAAAAAAGACTTCTTAAAATCAGTAGAAACCTCTGGTGCCCTGGTTGCACCCCCTCCTACCCCCAACTGAGTATGAAGCTAGGCTGTGCTGCCGGTATGGATCCCTGAACTCTGTTCCAGACGGTACAACAGAGTGGCCTTCATACATATACTGGGAGCATATATGTCTGCCCCAATCTATCTGGTGGTGGACTGAGGGGCTCACTGTCCCAGAACTTGCCCTGTGTGTAGAAGGCAGCTCAGAGAGAATGTTGTGGGAGAGGGGTCAATTTGTACTGCCTGGGGTGAGTGATTTCTGGCTGTAGGACATACAGTGCAGTGGCTAGGACCATGAGGAAATTGTTTCCTAGGGAAGAGGGGATAGTAGTTAGGAATTCTAGAGT
Source organism: Myrmecophaga tridactyla (assembly GCA_004026745.1). NCBI lineage: Eukaryota > Metazoa > Chordata > Mammalia > Pilosa > Myrmecophagidae > Myrmecophaga > Myrmecophaga tridactyla. The sequence continues at coordinate 17,086 of PVIY010036821.1, forward strand.
CACACGTGCATAGTACAGATAAGATCCATGCAGAGAAGGGATCAGGAAGACCTTTATACTTTGGCCTGGACCTATTCTCATACAACCTATTGTGCAGAAAAGCCCTGAAGGTGAGCACTTGTACAGGTCAGTCTGCAAAGACTGGAAAAGATAATTGCTTTTTCTCCTTTGTTTCATTAACTCCTATAATTCAAGAAAAACTAGTCATAACATGTAAAGAAACATGAAACAGTGGTCCAGATAAAGAAGAAGATTAAAATATTAGAAACTATCAATTAGAACAGACCTAGCACATATCGGACAAAGTCTTTAAAAATCACTGTAAATATATTGAAAGAGCTAAAAGAAAATATGAAAAAAGGACTAAAGGAAATCAGGAAAATGATAGATGGATATTTTCTATAAATAGATAGGTGGACATTATAAAAAAAGAACCAAACAAAATCAGAATACAGGGGTAATGAGGACATAGTATTTTAGAACTTCACCAACCCAATGAGACCAAGGGAAGAAGGTTTATTTTGTCCAAAACCTAAATATTCTGTAGCACATACTCTAACTCAAATCTGTCTGGATAGATCATTTAAACAATCCAAACACATGTAGCCCAGAATTGGAATGAAGGTTTGTAATTTTGTATAGCTTAATGTAATACCCAGATATATCCCAGAGTATGTCAAGTAGGTAATTAAAAAGTATTGGCAAAGTCCATTGAGGGATAGGAGAAAAAATATGGAACTTTTAAACTTTACTACTGGGGAAATCCCTAATACTACCTCAAACATTGCGGATTCCCAAGTCAATAGGCCAAGGCCTTGATTTTGAGGCTTGCTCTGGTGAAACTTATTTATGTAGCAGTAAAAGCTAAGACTACCTATAGTTATACCTAAGAGTTACTTCCAGAAGACCTCTTTTGTTGCTCAGATATGGCCTTTCTCTTTCTAAACCCAACTCTGCAAGTAAAATCATTACCCTCCCCTCTATTTGGGACATGACATGCAGGGATGAAAGTTTCCCTGGCAATGTGGGATGTGAGTCCCAGGAATGAGCCTGGTCCTGTCACCATGGGATTGACAATGCCTACCTGACTAAATGGGGGAAAAGAATTGCTAAAAATAAGGTATCAGTGGCTGAGAGAGTTCAAATAGAGTCAGGAGGCTATTCTGGAGGTTACTCTTTTGCAAGCTTCAATTAGATATTGCTATTTACCATGATTTGTCAACCTTAACTGAAACCATTCCTGCTAGCCCTAAAGAACATCAGAGCTCTATCTGTGATTCTACAAAGGTTCTATGTCCTATGATTACTTTTCAGAAATCTACAACCTCTAGATGGGTTCCTAGGCCAGATAAGTTCTCAAACCCTGTGGGGCAAGCCTCTCCAGAACATCAACGAGTTCCATCCCCCTATCTCATATTATTGACAGCCCTTTCCAACATGAAAAAGTTAGAAAGGGCATAGTCCAAATACCCCTAAAGATTGGGAGAAAGACCAAAGGAGAAGGAGTTAAAACAGAGAAGATAGGATTTAACAAATGAGTATATATGCTATATTTCACAGTAAAAAAGGAGCAAACAAAGCTGAATCCATAGTAAGGAAATTAAAAATTCCTTAGAGGGGTTCAACAACAGATTGGAATTGGCAGAAGAAAGATTCAGTGGACTTGAAGATAAGGCAATAGAAAAAGTTTAGTCTGAGGAACAGAAAGAAGAAAGAATGGAGAGACGTGCACAGTGTGAGGAACCTGTGGGATACCAATAAGCATGCCGATATGCACATTCTAGGAGTCCCAGGTGGGAAAAAAAGAGAGGAAGGAGTGGAGAAAATATTCAAGGAACTAGTACCTGAAAAACCTCCTAAATTTAATGAATATATACATCCAAGATGCTCAACAAGCTGCCAACAGGATAAACCCAAATAGACTCGTGCTGCAGCATATCATAATCAAGCTAAGTGCCTAAGATAAACAGATAATTCTAAAAGCCACAAGAGAAGCTACATGTCACCAGCAAAAGAGCCTCAATAAGATTAAGTGCTATTTCTCACCAGAAACAATGGAAGCAAGAAGGCATAGGGATGGTGTACTCAAGTGCTGAAAGCAAAAAAAATTGCGAACCATAATTACTATATCCAGCAAAGCTGTCTTTCAAAATTGAGGGAGAGATTAAGATATTCCCAGATAAACAAAGCTGAAGGAGTTTGTCACCACTGGGCCTACCCTAAAAGAGATGCTAAAGGGATTTCTGCAGGTTGAAAGAAAAGGACAGTAGACAATGGGTCAAAACCACATGAAGAAATAAAAATCTGCAGTGAGGGTATGAAAGAGGTAAATATAAATGCCAGTTCTATTGTTTTATTGGTTTGTCATTCCACTTTTTTCTTCTTACAGTATCTAAAAGGTAAATGCATAAAGAGTAATGATAAATCAATGTCTTCAGATTCATAATGTATAAACACGTAATCTGTGACAAGAACTACGTAAAGTTGGGGGACAGAGGGGTATAGGAACATTGTGTATACTATTTAAATTAATTTGGTTTCAAAGCAAACAAGTTCATTATAGATTTAAGATGTTAAAGTTAAGTTCCACGGTAACTACAAATAAAATATCAGAAAACCTCACAGAAGCAGAAGTTAGAGTACAGGTTGTCAGGGTGGGGAGCACTGGGAATGGGTAATTAAAGTATAATAGGTGTAGGGGCTCTGTTTGGGGAGATGGAAAAGTTTTAGTAATGGAGAGTGTTGAGGTGGATGTGATTAATCCCATTGAATGATGTGCTTGGGAGTGGTTGAGATGGGAAAGTTTATATTGCATATATATTCCACAATTAAAAAAAAGTCCAACTAAACAGAGAGTGACAATTAAACACAATGTATGATCCTAGATGGAATCTAACAAAGAAGGAGAAAAAGTTCAAAGGGATATTTGGAAAAATTGAAATGTAGGCTGTAAGCTTTGTATCAATGTCAAGTTGCTTCATGACTTCACTTAAGGTGGTTACATAAATGAATATCTTTGTTCTTAGGAAATGTACATGGTAGTATTTAGTGTTCAAGGACCATGATGTATACGACCTTCACTAAAGTGTTCAGAAAATGGGCTGACAGATAGATAGACTAGGAAGGGAGGGAAGGAGGGAGGGAGGGAGGAAGAGAGGGAGGGAGGGAGAGAGGAAATAAGGGCAAATGTGGTGAAAAGTTAAAATTGGTATAACTGGGTATTTGGGAGCTGGTTGGGGTGTGTTTTTCTCTGTATGGTGCTTGTATTGTTTTTGTAACCATTCTATTGGTTTGTATGTATTTCAAAATTAAAAATTAAAAATTAAAAAAATCATCCAGTCAAACTGTGTTTGCATTAGTTTATTAAATGCTGCTGGAATATAATGTACCAGAAATGTAATGGCTTGTAAAAAGGGAATTTCTGTGTCTCTGTCAGCTCTGAAGCAACTGCTCTCCAAGCGTGTACATCTGAGGTTTCTCCAAAATGTTTCTCCTTTTAAAAGACTCTGGTAAACTAATCAAGACCCACCTTGAATGAGTGGAATCACATCTTCATCTAATCAAAAGGTCCCACCACCAACTGGGTGCCATATCTCCATGAAAACAATCCAGTCAAAGTTTCCATCCTACAATTTTGAATCAGGATTAAGAGAAACATGTCTGCCCCCACAGGATTGGACCCAGAAACGGACATGGCTTTTCTGGAGGTACATAGCAGCTTCAAACTGGCACAGTATTTATAGATATCTAGTAAACATCCTATTAAACCAGGAAGTGTTGGAAGTGTTTACAGTTTAAATATGCTGAGACCCAAGTAAAAATGTAAATTTGTGGCTTATTTGACATAATTCTTTATATAATTTCATAAAACCTTCAGTTCATACTTTTACACAGTCTCTGTTCTGGGTTAGCATGCCCAGCCTCATTTTCTGCCGTTTTTTCAACACCTGCCCAATATCGGACATCCAATAGGTAATCAAAAGATGTTTCCTAAATTAAAGAATGTTTAGATACAAAGAACGCATACCTATTCTTGAAAACCTAGAAAACTAATTTCAGGGGACAAAGTTGGGACCTAAGATATACTATAACAGGCAGATGTGGTTAGTTATCTACCCAATATCCATTCCCTCCCTCATGGGGCAGTGTGCCCAGCCTCAGGGTACAGTCATTCTTGGTCTAATCCTATCAGGACCACCTTATTCTCTGCTTTCTCAGCCTGGTTTAGAGCTCTGTTGGTCACCTGATCTGGTGCTGGTCAATGAGGTGAGGGTTTATATTTGTAGGGCCTTCTGAGAAAGCTTTCACTTCCTGATAAAAGGGACAGTGGTATTTGGTGCACCACCCATTTCCATTTCTTTCTGCCTTAAATGTGGCAGCAGCTTTTTTGCTCCCAAGAGAGAAAGTCCAAGCATAGAGACAGAGACGCCGACCCTGCTGAATCACTGATCCAATGCCACACGTCTAATTTCCAGATGTGTGGTTATATGAGGAAAATAAACCCGGATTGTTTAGGCCACTGTCAGGTATTCTATTACCTGTAGTCAAGAGCTTCATATTATTCTGTTGTTTCATTCCGAAATCACACAATAATACAGATTAAAAGATACAAATGTAAGACAAAGAAATGAAGTATAACTTTATAGCATAGATAGTGCTTTCTCTATTTTCTCTAGAAAAAGCTTTTTGGTTATAATCTTTCTGAAGGGATTGTTGAGTTGTAGGGAAGTATTAGAAAGGAGAGGTTAGTATATTCTGAAGTCGCAGAGTAAGCCCAACATTTAGTAGCTGAACACACAGAGCAGGAGTTAGGTAACATCTTCCTCAGTGACCAAATGTGGCCCACAGCTTTCTTTGTAAAGAACCCAAAACACTGTGGAAAGCTAAGAGATTGGCTGAATGTCATTAGACTTTTGGTTATTAGTTCCTCAAAGCTGCAGACCACGTGTGGCCATTTAAATTTAAATGGAATTAATTGAAATGAAATATGATTAAAATTAGTTTCACAGTTGCTGTCCAATACAGGACTTACTAGCTACGTGGCTGCTGTATTGGGCAACCTAGCTATGATAGAACATGTCTGTCATTGCAGGAAATTTTATTGGACAGCATTGCTTCAATGCAAGAGTCAGCAAACTTTTTCTGTAAAAGGCCAGGTAAAAATATTTTAAGTTTTGTAGGCCAAGAAGCAAAATTGAGGATCTTGTGTGTCTCTGTGGCAACTGCTCAACTCTGCTGTTATGGCTCAAAAGCTGGCATAGATGATATATAAACAAATGGGTGTTGCTGTGTTTCAATAAAGTTTTATTTACAAAACAGGGAGTCATAGCTTGCTAACCCCTGCTTTTAGTATTAAGCTACTGAGATATTGGGCTGTCTTTGTGACTTCAGCATAAACCATCTCCACCTGACTAATATTTTCATCCCAACTGGGCATTATGTGAGAAATTAATAGAATGTGCCAGTGAAATAATTTTAAAATTTCATAGAAACAACATCAACATAAACTTAGGATAGATGTAAAGAATGAACGTTTAACATTTCTCGGTTAAAAATACTCTTGTTCAGCATGATTTTAAAATTTTTATTATCAGTTTACAAATTTTTCCATCTCTGGTTATTTCCTCAACCCTAACATCATCTTGATGATGACTGAAGTCTCTGAGCATGCTGAAGGCTTGAAAACTGTTACAAGAGAGCATAAGAAATTTAATAAAACCCATAAATATTATGTATGATTTGTTTTAGACCACACTGATTTCTTAGGCCTGCTGAATTTTTACAAGGCTAACAGACCTCCCAGAGCACTGGGCCAGAATATAGAAAAAGTCCATGTCTACTAGCTTTGTGACCTCGGGCAAATAATTCACATTACCAAGACTGTGTTTTCTAATTTTACCGTCTAATACTTACAAATTATGTTAGAGATCTACAGTCAAACAATTATCCAAAGAAGTAAGCCTGGCTTGTGCAGCCTTTTTATTAGGTGCTATTGCCTTCTGCTGGATGCCTGCTGTATCTGCACCATCATATCTCTCTGTTTTGCTTTATTTACTGTAGAACGGTCACTGGCTCAATGGGCTCTTCTGTGCAGCATGTCATGAGCTGCAGTATTTCATATAATGATCAATAAGGTACAAGTGTCGTACCTCACTTAAGTTTTTAAAAAGCCCTTCACTTCTGTTATTCTATTTAAAAAAATCCAAACCATGCCACAGAATTATAGCGTTAAAAGAATTTTAGACATCATGCTAAAAATTTCAAACACATGCCATATACTGTTTTCAGATACATATTACATTTCAAGAATATGAAAACACAGGCAACAATAATACATACCAACTTCAGGATAGAGGTTGATCCTGGGAAGAGGGGACTTTATATCTACAACATTTCATTTATTTCTTTTTTAAAGATTCTGAGGCAAATATGGAAAAATATTTATGTAACAGCTGGGCTTGGTGGGGAAGATATGACAAAATAATTTTATTTTCTCACATCAATTTCTGTTCATCCTTCTCTACTGCTAGATTATATTTTGGGCAGATCCCATAGGTTATCCTGGCATTCTTAAGTATTAATTCAGTCTCCTTTAAATTCCTTTAAAAGTACAGTCTTATCTAAATAAAGCCATTACTCTCTCCTTCAACTTGCAGCATCGTCCACATTCCCCAGCTTGGACATTGCAGCCTCAAAAACTCTTCCTTGCTCTGTGCTGTATCTTGATCTTCAGAGTGTTGTGGGGAAAGGAAGGAAAGGTCAGGGCAGGAAAATCTTACTTGACTAGCTCAGTCTACAATTTGAGTTGCTGCCTTCTCGTTATGATCAGAAGTGAGGGCATCTCATTGGCTATTTGTAGACTTCTTCCCCAGGAGGAAATGTCCCACTGTCTGTTTCTCAGGCTGTTCTCAGCTCCTGCTTCAGGTGATGTACCCCACTCAGACGCTTCTGTCACCAGTCATGACAGACCCCCATGGGGTGGAGTTTTCTCCTAATAACTTAAGCCCTGCTATTTCATATGGCTATTCTGGCCAAGGGAAACCCACCTATCTATTGTCAGAGCCACGGCAGCCTGCTGTCATTGAGGTACCATGAGTTCAGCCAGCCTCTTGCCTTTACCAGTTTCCATGTCCTCTAGACCCCCGAGGCTCGTGTCAAGCCATCTGTAGGGTTCTCTTGAAGCTGCCCTTACTGGGAGTGAGTGGGGGGCCTACCACCCCTGGTGAGCAGGGGAGGCTCAGCCCTCTGACAATTTTCTCCAAAGAGATCTCTACCAATCTTAAGGAATCTTTAGCCCTTTCTTTCATAGTCTGGAATGGATGGGCTTAAAGTAGCAGAACCTATTTGTAGCAAGTACTGCCTTGATGATTTTGGCTTTGTCTCTCTTTTTAGGATAGGTGGGTACATAAATCCTTTGCTCTTAGCTGAAATCCAGAGTGCAAATTAAGCATCCTGTTAGCCACCTCTGGATATCTGCAAGCTTGCAAAAACCTAACTCCAGAAGGGCAATTTCTGTTCAGAATCCTACATCTGTAATTGCCAGCACAGGAATATGTGTGTATTCTTTCGAGGGCTGGCATCACCCTGGGCCTCCTTATATAGTCTAGGCCTTTTTGCATGAGGTCAGGTCACAAGACTACCAATGTATTATAAAACCCTGGGGTTTGGTACATGATATTTGCTTTATTACTTTTCATTGTTTTTATATAGAAATATTACTTAATATAATTTAAGAAACTATTCTACCCACCACATTATATTCTACTATTGAAGAGATTGACATCCAGAGAGTCTAAGCCATCTGGCCCAAATCACTCACCCAGGGTAAGAACTCATACCCCTGGATTCCCAGCCCTCGCTGTATTGCCTTGAAATCTTGTATGTTCAAAGCACAGAGAATGTAGTCTCAGTGTCTTTTAAAATTACATTAGTGTGAGGTAAAAAATATTCTCAGCTTAATTAATAGCAAAAGGGACCAGCTAGGAACATATTCTTAAAGACCACTAATTTATAGGTAAGTATCTGAAATTTGCCAAGATCTTAATTATCTTTAAATTCCAAAGAACAGCAATATGCTTGTGAATAGATGCATGATATAACAATACTCTTACAAAAAGATTCGCATTGTACCTCCACAGCATAGCCAATGACTTGTTGAAACTGAAGATTTATTATTCCATTTAGCAATGATTTTGGTAATTAACTGTTACTCCTAATTTTATAAAAAGTGAACTTACATAAGATCCAATGCAGAGCTTATTAACCCTTTTAG
>PVIY010036822.1:0-25150 GCA_004026745.1 Myrmecophaga tridactyla
TGTTAAAATAAATTTAGTTTGAAATGCTAGCGATCAATGAAAGGGAGGAGTAAGGGGTACGGTGTGTATGGTTTTTTTTGTTTTTGTTTTATTTTTCTGTTTTCGTTGTATTTCTTTTTCTGAATAGATGCAAGTGTTCCAAGAAATGATCATGATGATGAATATGCAACTATGTGATGATATTGTGAATTACTGATTATATATGTAGAATGGGATGATCACATATTAAGAATGTTTGTGTTTCTTTCCTGTAATTTTTTTTAAAAAATTTAAAAATTTAAAAAAATAGTTATACAAAGAAAAATCATTAATTCAAGTATCTTTTGAATACAGTACCTACTCTGACTTAGTGACCTATATTCCAAGGATTACAAACTACAAACATCCTGAACTTTACTTTACAGGATTGTTGTTGGTATTGGTATTGTAATCCTGAAACTTTCAAATAAATACACTGCTGTTGAAAACTAGAGAAAGGATATAAATATGAAATAGGGAAAAATGAGGAAGAACTTGTTGGTAAAATTTGAATTGGAGGTATCAGTATGAACTTGTCATTTAAAATATATGTTTATCTCCTAGTTCTGTCTACTGAAAAAGAGCCTAGAAGCAACGACATCACAGTACCAATGAGCATAACTACTATATAAATCTTGGTTTCTAAATACCATTCCCCAGTGAAAGGAACAAAGACTTTAGAAAATGGCTGTGGAAGTTCCAGGAGAGCCTGGAATGCCTTATGTCAAAAAGCAAAGAGGTTCTCAAAGATTAACAGGGCCATTTCAAAAGGACACAGGATGTGGCCTGAAGAGGTCAAATTCTGGATCATATGAGCATCAAAAAAGAGTAATGATCCAGAATGTATAAAGATATTCAAATCAAAACCACAATGAGATCATCTCACATTCACTAGAATGGCCATTATCAAAAAAAAAAAAAAAAAACAGAAAATGACAAGTGCTGGGGAGAACATGGAGAAAGAGGACACTTTTCCACCGTCAGTGGGGGTGCATTACTGTTGATGGGAATGTAAGATGTTACAACCACTCTGACAGGCAGTTTGGCAGTTCCTCAGGAAGCTAAATATAAAATTGCCATATGATCCAGCAATCCAATTATTAGGTATATTTCAGAGGAACTGAGGCAAAAACACAGACATTTGCACGCCAATGTTTATAATGCCATTATTTACAAATGCCAAAAGACAGAAATAGTCCAAAAGTCTATCAACGGACGAGTCGCTAAACAAGTTGTGGCATATACATATAATGGAATATTACACACCTGTAAGACAGAATATAGTCATAAAGCATGTAACAATATGGATGAACCTTGAGGACATTATGCTGAGTGAAATTATCCAGAAACAAAAGGACCAATACTGTACTGTCTCACTAATATGAACTAATATTAATGAGTGAACTTTGAGTTAAGGTTAAGAATACAAGTTATCAGGAGATAGAAGGTAGAGAGTGAGCATTTAGTGCTGAAAGAATAAAATGTGCAATAGGACTGATTGTAAAGGTTCAGAAATGGGTAACAGAATACTATCTGATGTTAGCACAATCACATAAGTACACTGAATGAAGCGGAATATGAGTATGGTTGAAGGAAAAGGGTTGGGGTCACATATGAAACCAGAAGACAGAGGAAAAAGACTGAAATGGTATAACTTAGGAATGCCTAGATGGACAATGATGATGATCAAATGTACAAATATAAAAACTTTTATGCATGAGGGAGAACAAATTAATGCCAACATTGCAAGGGGTTGAAAACAGATGGTGTGCTTGTTTGAAAGGATGTATGTCCCCCTAGAAAAGCCATGTTTTAATCAAAATCCCATTTCATAAAGGCAGAATAATCCCTATGCAATACTGTATGTAATTAGATCATCTCTGGAGATATAACCCAATCAAGAGTGGTTGTTAAGCTGGATTAGGGGATATGTGTCTCCACCCATTTGGGTGGGTCCTGATAAGTTTCTGGAGTCCTATAAAAGAGGAAACATTTTGGAGAATGAAGGAGATTCGGTACAATCAATGCAAGCTGGGGTCTATAGTGAAAAGTAATATTGTAATATGCTTCCACTGAAATAAAACAAAGGTATTACACCAAAACTAAATGTCAACAAGTGGGGGGCATGGGGGAGGGGTATGTATTCTATGTGGAAGAAAAGGAAATGTCTTTATACAGATTATGGTGGCAAAGCCATGTCTATTTACTTAGGTGTGAATAAAATTGTTTAAAACTGAACAGAGAGAAACAGCTGCTAGAGATAATGCAGAGAAAGAGATGTACCTATTCACTGTCAGTAGGGAAATCAGGTGCAGCCCCTTGGAGGGCAGTGTAGTGGTTCCTTAGGCGGCTAGGGGCAGGTTTGCCATATGATCTTGAAACCCTATTGCTCAGTATATATCCCTGGAGAAACTGAGTGTGGGGACAAAGGACATTTGCACACTTTTGTTTCTGATGACACTAGTGTTCCTGATCCACAATGAATGGAGGTGGTTAGGGATACGATGACTGAGGAATTGAAGGGAGAACTATGGTGTATACATACAATGGACTACTGAGCAGCCACAAAAAGGAATGAAGTTGTGAGGCTTGCAACTAATGCTGAATGAACCTTAAGAGCTGTATGTTGAATGATATGTCAGGAACAGAAAAGACAAATGTTATCATGCCTCAGTCATATGGACTAAGTATAATAAAAAACTTGGGTGAACTAAAGATGAGAGCATAGGCTATCACTTTGGAGTTTATTGTAAAGGGTCCTAGATTGTAAGCTCTTAGAGCAGTCACATACTTTCAGAAAGTGTAACTGTTAATTCTAAATTCTGAGATATTGAGCTGTTTGTATATAACATGGTCTTTCCCAGAAACTTTGGGTATTTGTGTGGCATCTAAGACTCAGAGTTAGAGCTCTAAAGCTATGAAAGTCAGCAGTACCCCATATAGGAACCGTTTAAAAAGCTGAAAAAGTATTCAGACATCAAGTGAAAATATGAATGAAGCTAATATGAATAGGACTAAAGTGTATCAGAAGACTGGGTAGAGAATATCTTCTGTATTTTAAAACTTCAACTTCTGTGTGAGACTAAAGGGAGAGATACTTATTTGGTGCAAAATTTATATTTTGGGTAGTACATTTCCTAATTTAACTTCTATGGTCGGTTTAGTTAAACGCCATAAGTACAAAAGAAATCTCGAATAGGGTGTGAGATTTTGTTGGTTTGTCCAGGTCAGTGTGATACCCTGATAAATCCCAGACTGGTTTGGACAGTGAATAAAGAAGTATTTGCAAAGTCCCCTTGGGGGAAAGGGGAGAAAAGGGGGAAATATTCAACTTCCCCATTTGGAGATTTTCTGACATTCTCGCAAGCAGTGAGGACAATCAACTCAACAGGCCAAGCCCTCAATCTTGAGTCCACACCCCTATGAAACTTATTCCTGCAAAGGAAAGGCTAAGCCTACTTAAAATTAGGCCTAAGAAGAAAAAGAGAAAAATAAATAAACAACTACAACAATTATTAGGCCTAAGAGTCACCCCCAGAGAACTTTTTTATGCTCAGATGTGGCCTCTCTAAGTGGACATGGCAAGTTAACTCACTGTCTCCTCACCCCCACGTGGGACATGACTCCCAAGGGTGTTAATCTCCCTGGCAATGTGGGGAAGAAATCCCGGGATAAGCTGGGACCCAGCATTAACAGATTGAGAAAACCTTGACCAAAAAGGGGAAGAGAGAAATGAGAAAAAATAAAAGTGTCAGTGGCTGAGAAATTTCAGAGTTGAGAGTTTAACCCGGAGGTTATTCTTACGCATTATATAGATATCCCTTTTTAGATTATGGTGTATTGGAGTGGCTAGGGGGATGTACCTCAAACTGTACAGCTGTGTTCCAGTAGCCTTGTTTCTTGAAAATTACTGTATAATTATATAGCTTTTACAATATGACTATGTGATTGTGAAAACCTTGTTTCTGATGCTCCTTTTATCTAGGGCATGGACAGATGAGTAAAAAACATGGATAAAAAATAAATAATGGGGGGACAAAGGTTAAAATAAATTAGGTGGATGGAAATACTACTGGTCAAAGAGAGGAAGGGGTAAGGGGTATGGTACATATGAGTTGTTTCTTTTTTCTGGAGTGGTGCAAAAATGTTCTAAAAAATGATCATGGTGATGAATACACAACTATGTGATGATACTGTGAGCCACTGATTGTACACCATGTAAGGAAATGTTTGTATGATAAGTTTTAACAATAAAAATATATTTTTAAAAAATGAACAGAGAGGAACAAGTACCAGAGAAAATGTGAAGAACTGTATCTATTCACAGTCTGTAGGGAAACTGAGAGATGCAGCCTCTCTGGAGGACAGTATGGTATTTCCATAGGAGGGCTGGGGTTGTCATATGATCTCGCAACCTCATTCCTAGGTATATACCAGGAGGAATTGAGTGGGAACACTAAGGAACATTTGGAGGTGGCCTAAGGATATAATGACTGAGGAACAGAAGTGGGACTATGGTTTTTACACACAATGGACTACTGGGCGGCTGCAAGAAAGAATGAAGCTGTGAAACACTCAACTAGGTGAATGAACCTTAAGGACAGTATGTTGAATAAAATGTTAGAAACAAAAAGACAAGTATTATCATGCCTCACTCATATGGATTAACTATAATATACAAACTCAGAGAATTAAATTTGAGAGCATGGGTTATCAGGTTGGGACCTATTTTAACGGTTCATAGATTGAAGCTCTTAAGAGCAGTCACGTATTTCGGAGTCATAACTGATATTTCTAAATGCTGAGACACTGAGCTATTTGTATATAACCTGGTCATTTCCTGAAACTGTGGACATTTATGTGACGGCTGAGACTCATTAGAGCTCTAGACTATGAAAGTCAGCAGTACCCCATTCCGCAACTTAAAAAAGCTGAAAATGTGATCAGACTTCAACTAGAGATATGAATGAAGCTGATCTGGATAGGACTAAGGTAAATCAGAATTCTGGTAAAGGATGATATGCACCGTATTTTCAAACTTCAACTTTTTCTGCAAGACCAATGGGAGAGATGTTTATTTGGTGCAAAATTTATATTCTGGGTAGCACATGATCTAACTAACTTATATGGTCAGTTTATTTGAACACCATAATTACATGGATTCTTGAATAGGGCATGAGATCTTGTTGGTTTGTACAGGTTTAGTGTGATGCCCCTATATATCCCAGTATAACCTGGGCAGAGAACAAAAAAGTACTTTATTAAATATGCCTATGGTTAAGCTAATTAAAATATTCATTTTTGGTGGTTCTAAGTGATTGTTTTCTTGAATAAGAATATTTAAAAATTTAAAAAAAATAGAATTTGCAAAGTCCCCTTGGGGGACTGGAAGAAACGAAGAAATAGTCAACCCAATTTGGGGAATTCTTGATATTCTCATAAGCAATAGGGACAACTAATTCAATAGGCCCAATCTTGAGGTTTGCCCCAATTAAACTTATTCCTGCAAAGGAGAGGCTAAGCCTACTGATAATTATTCCTAAGAATCATCCCCAGAGAACCCCTTTTTTGGTCAGATGTGGCCTCTCTCTCTAAGCCAACTTAGTAGGTGAACTCACTGCCCTCTCCCCTACATGGGACATGACTCCCAGGGGTGAAAATCTCCCTGGCAACATGGGACCTGACTCTTAGGTTATGAGCCAGGACCTGACATCATGAGAATAAGAAACGCCTTCTTGACCAAAAGGGGAAGAGAGAAAGGAGACAAAGTCTCAGTGACTGAGAGATTTCAAACAGAGTTGAGCGTTTTATCTTGGAGGTTATTCTTATGCATTATACAGATATCCCTTTTTAGTTTACAGTGTACAGGAGAGGCTAGAGGGAAGTACCTAAAACAGTTGAACTGTATTCCAGTGGTCTTGATTCTTGAAGAAGACTGTATAACTATATAGCTTTTCCCATGTGACTGTGATTGTGAAAACCTTGTGTCTGATGTTCCTTTTATCCAGGGTATGCACAGATGAGTTAAAAAAAAAAAAGGATAAAAAAATAAATAATAAGGGGGAGATAAAGGGTAAAAATGGAACAAACTTATATATTGTTGCCAGTGAGAGAGAGGGATACGGTGTATGGGATGTATGAGTTCTTTTTTTTCTTTTTCTAGGGTGATATAAAGGTTCTAAAAATGATCACAATATTGTGAGCCATTGATTGTGTAATATGCTTGGACTGTACATGTATGGATATTTCTCAATAAGAAAATGATAATGATGCTAATGGATTATAAAACACTAAATTTAGAAAAGGAGTTTCAAAATCCATGGTAATACTAAAGACAAAAAAAAAAAGAGGGGAAGCTCTTCTTTACAGAGAATGCCTGCTAATGCAGAAAACCTCCACTTTGCAACCCCCAATGTAATAGTAATGGAGTCAGGCAATGGTTATCGATGAATGCTAAAAACCACTGAGAGGAAGACTGAAGAGGGAACAGGATATTCAGTTACTGTCCAACATACACTAATTACAAAGTGAAAAACTAGGGATCATCAATTTAATAAGATAATCAAAAGAGCAGGCCAATCTGACATTATGTGTCTCCTAATGTTGTGTAGTTAGTACATAGTATCACCTATGTAGTAATCTTACTAAAAACATTTAATCTAAATCTAGTTGATGAGAAAAAGAGGGCAAATTCAAAATGTGGGTAGTTTGAGACAATTCTTCAAAAAATTCAATGTCATGTAAAACGAAAAAAGGTTATTTATGGGGGGTGGGGGGGACACAGTTCTAGATTGAAAGACCAAACACTTAACCAATGTAATGCTTGAACTGAGACTGAATTCTGATGGGGGGTGGGGAGGACAATAAAGGACATTATAGGAGACATCCTGGAAATCTGAGTAGGGATTGAGTATTAGGTATTATTGAATTAATACAATTTTTGTATATGTGATAACAGTATCATATTATTATGTCTTTATTCTTAGGAGATGTGTGCTAAAGAATTAAGAGTGAAATGTTATGATGCCTACAACTTACTTTCAAATGATTCAGAAAAAAATTGTTTTACATATATAACGATAAAGCAAAAGTGACAAAATGTTACTAATTGATGAATTTAGGTGAAGAACAGTTCACTCTATTATTCTTTCAATTTTTATGTAGCTTCACAATTTTCAAACCAATAAGTTAGGGAAAAACTTTTTTAATTAAAAACTTCATTATCTATTAATTCTCTGAGGGCAAGGGACAGGTATAAATATAAGTGTATATGTCTTCTTAATCTTTCTGGATGATTCATTATCAAAACATTCTTTGAGGTTAGGGACATTACAAATATTAAGAGTGTCTGGAGGTAGAATAGGAAGAGGGAATTAATATTTACTGAGTACTTAATATGCCAGGCACTGTACTACATGCTTTACCTGCCCTCTTTCATTTTAACACCCTGGTAACGGTGGTTTTATTCCCCTTTTTGTAAATAAGAAAACTCAGACTCAGAAAAGCCAGGTAGCTTGCCCAAGGGCAAGTGATAGTGCCTAATGAGTGCTTTATGACAAGAAACTGAGGTTTTCATTACTGGGAACAACTACTGAGGAAAACCCATC
Source organism: Myrmecophaga tridactyla (assembly GCA_004026745.1). NCBI lineage: Eukaryota > Metazoa > Chordata > Mammalia > Pilosa > Myrmecophagidae > Myrmecophaga > Myrmecophaga tridactyla. The sequence goes on from PVIY010036822.1 coordinate 7,626, forward strand.
CTCAGAGAATATATCCACCCTTGTTACCTACTCCCCACCTTGGCCACCCATCAAGATCCAAGGTGTCCAACACATCTTTCCCACAGCACTTCCTGTCTGCTATCCCTTACCTCTCAATTAGCTGTTTCCCCAAGACAATCTTGGTCCCCTCAACCTTGATGAGTTCTTCATTATCATTATGAATGACTGTCTTTTCCAACTCCTCCTCCTGCTCCTCTGTCATAGCAACAGGGTTGGAGGGTGGAGCATTTGTTTGATAATAGAGGGGGCAGAATTTGTTTGTCCTCATGTGTCCAATGGCACCACATGCCCCACATTTCAGCTGCAAAAGTAAAAATATCAACATGTCAGAGGTAAGCAGGATGTAGGAAGTTAGCTTTAAGAAAAACAGGGTGCATGGGTAGTTCAGTGGTAGAATGCTCGCCTTTCATGTGGGAGACCTGGGTTTGATTCTCAGACCGTGCATGACCCCCAAAAATATTCTGTTAGAAATATATACAAGGTAGAAGAGAAAAAAGGGCCGTCTCAGAACTTTTGCTCTAATAGAACTGGTATGCACCCATCAATCAGAAGCTACTGGACAAAAGCACATGTTTGGAAATGACACATTAAAAATGAGGAATAAAATAATAAATAATAAATAAAATGAGGAATAAAAAATAAAATGAGTAAGCTTTATGTCAATGCTAATGTTCTTGAACTTGTTAATTGTAGTTAAGGTGCTTACGTAAGTGACTACCCGGAAACATACACAGAAGCATTCAAGGAGCATGATGTAAACAAGCTACTCTCAAATGTGCAGAAAATAGATTGATAGATGGAATAATACAGCACATGTGGTAAAATGTTAAAACTCCAACCAATATCATTCCTGTTAACCTTAAAAATCATCCAGGGTTCTCTATCCGAAATGCTACAAAAGCTGCACACACTAAGTTTACTTATCAGAAACATAAAACCTTCAGATGGTTCCTAGGCCAGATAAGTCCTGAAACACAGAGGTATCGGTTTCTTTAAGAACATCAACCAGATCCATCCCCCTATCCCATGTTGTTGACACACCTTTACAACACAAAAAAAGTTAGAATAGACATAACCCAAATATCCTTAAAGATTGGGAGAAAGGTCAAAGGAGAAGGAGGAATTACAACAGAGAAGTTAGGATTTAAAAATGAGTGTGACTACCTAATCGTTATATTGCTATTTCCTTTTAGTAACCTGTATCTTGGAACAGCTAGAAGGAAAAACCTGAAATTGTGGAACTGTAACCCACAGCAAACTTTGATATCTGCTCTAACTTGTTAAAATGTACTTAGAAATGGATTGCTTTATATATATATATATACATATATATTTCACAATAAAAAATGTTTAAAAAAATGAATCAAAAAAGAAAAAGGAGAGAATTTCCACCCCAAATTTAAATTGTGAGCTATGAAAATATTAAACAGACAATAGAAAAGCTGTTGGTAGCCCAAGCCTGCATTTAAGCACCTATCAATCAGAAGTTATTGGACAAAAGCACATGTATGTGTATAACACAGTAAAAATAAAATGAGGAATATAGACCGTAGGCTTTGTAATGTCAGCCATCATGGGTGTGTTTTTCCAGCTCCCAATCAAAGTATGTCTCCTTCTCAGTTTAGTAACTGAGTGGTTGTGGTATCTTAGACCTAAGTTACATCTGTAAAATGAGGTCAATATTGTATCATATAAAAGAAAGCAACATTAAAATAACAATTCTTCACATCTGTTGAGTACTTTACAGTGTATAAAGTGGTTTCCATGCAATCTATCATTTACTACAACACTGTATGATGTATCATTTTATAGAAGAGAGAACAGGTTTGGAGACGTTAAAGTTACAGAGTGATTAAGTGGTAAAACTTAAATCCAGATCTCCTGTCTCAAGGTCTATGGCTCTTTTCCACTGCAGCACAGTTGCCTCATGTAATGACGTACTTTACAATTAAGATTGCATAGTAATATCTGAAATCCCTAAAGTAATGCAAAGCAACCTTTATGTTTTATTTTTGTTGCTTCTTGGTTAATCTGTTAAAATAAGATGTGTGTGTACATATATACAAATATGTGACTGTACATGCAAAAAAAACAACAAAGCACCAAACCTATCTCACCTCCTAGAAAACATAAAATGACACCTAGTAAGACCAAGGGCACCCAATGGGCTTGATGTTGTTGATACCACTCACACTAGTACTGATAGAACCTAAATAGCTACATCAATTCAAACCAGCTTTCAATAACATTGCCCTCAATCCCAGTGATGGAGGATACCAAAAGCTAAGGGGCAAGGTTTGCATTGTTTGTTGTGATCACGCCACATTATATTTACTTTTAAGTCAGGACGCTCCTTCATTTTTTTTGGCTTCTTTTCAGGAGGACCCTTAAGCTTTTCCTTTTCTTGGTTCCGCTTAAGCCGCCTCAGTTGTTCTTGGATCCTTCGCCTTTCTTTTCGCATCTCTTCCCGATGCTGTTCATCAAAAAGGGCAAATTTTCGACTAAATAACAGGGAAAAAAAATCACAGGATATAAGCAAAGCTAAACCAAGAAGACTGTCCAAGAGCTAATACCTTAGAGCTAAAGGTATCCGATCTAAACTTAAAAAGGGACTGCCTACCCTTCTCATGTCCCCCAACTCATCAGCCCTCCATGTACAGAGAGATATACCCTCAGAGTGAGAAGTCCTGAGTAATGCCTCAGGTTTTTACAAACCAACCAACCATAATGAAAAAGGACCTAAGTGGAACTGACCACATGCCTTTATTTTGCAGTAAATTTAAATTCTCTCTGTGATTTGGCTCTGTTCAAACCCAAACTATCTAAAGGAAAGCTGGTTCTCAATTAAGGCAGACTGGGTATAATCCTGTTACTAAAACTCAAACACTACCCCCAATCTCTCACCCACATAATCATTCTCCTTATCACTCTGGAAAGTGGTAAACTAAAAGTCAACCCCCCCACCCTACATACTCACATGAACTCCTCATCTTTTGTGGTCCGTATGCGCACATAGGCATCAATGACAGCTGGCTTTCGGACAGTCTCACAGCGAACATACTCTTTCCCCTCCTCATCACGAAATGTGCGGTAAATCTTGAGACAGCGGCCAGTGGCAGATGAATTAAGGCTAGTCACAGAAGCTGTGTCATCATCTCTGTGATTATTTCCTGATGCTGCTGAGCCTGCTGCTGCACGGTAGAAAAAGATTTCCAAACATTCTTCCTATCACCCCAAATGGTCATTTTTTTAGGGTTGAGTGGAACCCTCAAAGCTCATCATGCCACAAAACTATGGTTTTACAGAGAGCATGAAAATTACCACCAGCCCCAGAATATACTGACTTATCCTTTCTGAACTTCATTTTACCAGTGCCAATTTTCCTGTTTTCACAAGTACAAAAAGTTCCCAAAGAACTAGATGCTTGCAACGGTGGAAGGAAGAGTAGTAGCTGTATTCTGATTACTCTCAACAACAGGGAAAAGGAAGTACTTCCAAGCAGGAAGTAGCTAATGATCACACTAACCTAATCACCCAGAGAGAAAAATGTTATCACAGAAACAAGTCCAGAGTCTTAAGGCCTAGAGTATGCTTGTCAAACTTTAATACAAATAAGAATCACCTAGGGATCCTGGGAAACTAAAGATCCCTAATTCAGTAGGTCTGGAGTAGGGATTCTGCATTTCTAATACGTTCCATGTGATGCAGATACTGCTGTTCCAGGACCACACTTGGAATAATAACAAAGACCTAAAGGACCACACTGGTAGAAGGGTTATATATCACATCTTTACAACAAAGCTTCCATGAAGAGGAGAAAACACAGAAAAGACTATTGGGATTGAGAACAATCATTCAAATATACATCTTCATTCAGCCCTTATCCTCTCAGTACCAAGATCCAGATTTTCAACTTCCTGCTTCACATATACACTGGGAAGTGACGCAGGGACCTCAAAACTCAACAGGTCTCAAACATATTTCTTCCAATATGTTCCAAACATATTTCCTTCCTAAACTTGCTCCTGTCTCTGTACTTCCCTACTTTAACCAATAGTACCACCATATTTCTAGTAATCCCAGAATGAAATATTGATTTCCCCCTCTTCTCATTCCTATGTCCATATCCCAGCCGAGTTTAGGTTTTCATCATCTCCAGTCCCAATTTCTACAATTTGTGGTTGGTGATTCTTCACTCTTCTTAGGGTCTAAGATTCCTTTGAAAATCTTCTAAAATTCATGGCTTTCTTTCTCCCAGAAAATGCACATTTATATAGAATTTTAGAACTAATTTCAAGGGGTTAAATTACAACCCCGCAAATTCATCTGTGGATTGCATACTAAAAACTCTTGCCCCTTTAGAATGAAAGCCCAGAAAGCTACCCTGAAGTATAGCACTGCTAGCCCTAGCTTGGTCAGGCACCTGATACAGATTAGAGGCAGTAGTAGATTAACAGCGCATCTTCAATCTATCCCCCTAAAACAAACCCAGAGTCTACTTCACAGATATCTGTACCTCATCTACAGGCTTCTCCACATTCACCCCCTACTTCTGTTGCCTCCAACTTTGCCTCAACAGTCTGCAGTTCTTTTCACACTCCTCTGATCATTCTCTGTCTGTCAAGCCACTACCCTCACCTAACAGCATCCGCTGTAGTTCCTTCCGCTCCTGTTCCTCCCGTTCACGTGACAGCTGAGAGCTGGTCTTCTTGTTCTGCAACATGTTCTCGATGTTCTTTCCCATTTCTTCAAAGTCACTGTCTTCGGCTGAGCTGCTATCCGTGTCAGTTGATAAGACTTCAGTTGATGATAAAACCCTAAAAAGAGAAAAAAAAAAACTAATGTTAAATTAAGACCAAGGGAAATATGAAAGTACAGAAAGAACTAAAAAAAAATATGATTGTAGACACAAATAGGAAACTGGAAAATCTACCTTAAAAAGCATGAGTAGTTGAGTGGTAGAATCTCACCTGCCATGAGGGAGATCCTAATTTGATTCCTGGCCCATGCACCACCACTTACCCTCCCCCCGAAAGGAACACCCTGCAAATCCACTAACACAAAGAGTCTGCAACAGAAAAGGTTTACAAAGTTTTCCTAGACATTTCATCAGCAAGGTAAGTTTGAAATACTGAAGCAACTGTTTCAGAATTCCTGGAGGAAGTCTAAGAAACAAATCAGTACATTTGTCATTTTTAATTCTGCACTATCATCCTCCTACCACTATGACTTCAGAAAAACCCTATCTATCACCATTGTTCCTGCTGCCAGGCCAAGTAGGCCACAAGAGTTGCCATGGAATGTGGAGCCAAGCCTGGCCTTTTGCCTTTCAAAACCTTTGCCAAGCTGCTTTGAAAAGACTGAGTACTCTAGAAGTACTAGTATGGATAAATACCATCCATCACATTTTCAGAAGATCTCCTCTTCATTATAAAATAGTGTCTGGGACCCCTCCCCTTTCTAGCTTGGGCTTTCCACAGCACTAAAACAACACACTTGTTCTGTAGGTCAAAGATGCGCTGACATTCCTCTTTGTAACGCTCTTGATGCTCAGCCACAGAAAACCTTGATCCACGGGCAAATTTACTCATAGGACCCTCTCCAGAGCGAGCCTGTTCTGTTGACATTGTACGCACCACATCGATCACTTCCCAGCGGGACAACTTCTTAATCTACAAGACAGATATGCCCACACATATACACAAATCATTCAGGGATTTCAAAGGAAAAACCAAGGCAGAGGGTTAGAGAGCTAGACAAAAAATAAAATAAAATAAAAAAATCTGAAAACAGGTTAAACAGAAAGCTTTGGGAAAGCTAACTCAAGAAGTATCTTAGGGCAGGCCACAGTGGCTCAGCAGGCAGAGATCTCGTCTGCCATGCTGGAGACCCAGGTTCGATTCCCGGTGCCTGTGCATGCAAAAAAAAAAAAAGTATCTCAGACCCAGACGCTATAACCTACACCACAAATTTAACCAGATAGTTCCTTGTACAGGCCACTTAGCCTTTTCCTCTCTAGCTAGGATCATATTTTCCTCGCCTGTACCCACCTCTTCCTCAGGCACACCAAATTTACGTAGAAGTTGCTTGGCATTTTTCAGAGAAAGCCGACGGAGGTCTGCATCTGTTCCTGTCACCGTCTTTTTCACTGGCTGAGGCTCCTTATCATCCTACCTCAAACAAAAACAAGTGAGAATCCTAGTAAGTTGAACTCCTTAAGGTAGGCATATAAGTCATCCTGGCAACTTACCTGCTTTCCAGGTCCTCTACTCTACTCATCTCTGTTCCTCTCTAGCCACCATTTTCTCCCCCCTTGATTTCCTCTTTCTAGAAATGCACAGTCTCACCTTCTGTTGTGTTGGTTTGTTTGGAATCTTCACATAGGAGAATCCTTCACCACACCCTGTGGGATCTGCCACCCCAGTCACCTCCAGGAGACACTTGCCCTTCATGGCAGCAATGAAGGCCCTTGTGGTATTCCAAGGAGCAGTGCGAACCTGAGATACAGGAAAGGATTCTCAAGAGCTGTGGGAAATATTTACTCTATATCTAGCCATTACCCAGAGAGTAGAATAATTAAAATGAGTAATTTTGATGCTTTTTAAAACTACCCATAAGATCAATAGTTATAAACTTGCCCAGTACTCAGCTTGCTGCTCTCTTCTTGATGTTATATAGAGGTCAAGAGCTCAGCCAGGGTAAGAAAGAAAATGTGAACAGTGGTACCTTTCAGCCCCTTATTCTTTGGGTTTCACTGGGAGTTCTCAAAGACAGAGTTCTCAAAGAGATGATTGCATTTGACTGTCCAATTGCTCAAAGGGTTTCTTTAGAATGACCTAATATATTCTCAAAACAGATGACACAGATGCATTCAAAGAACTGGTCAATCCCAGCAACACTAAATCAAAGTTCAATATATCTCTACTACTGGTTTGGTCAAAACATCCTATCCTTTCCTGGGACACTGAATAGTATTTACAGTCCCACTCAATTATTAGGGAATTAAAACAAGATGTGACTATGCCTGTACACAAAGACCAATCAAGAGTATACACTATGTTTGGAAAGGCAGGGTGCCCCCAATAGCTAAAAATACCTTGAGAAAGAAAAATGAAGTTGGAGGTCTAACACTACCTGACTTTAAGGCTTTATTACAAAGCTACAGTGCTCAAAACAGCATGGTACTGGGTGGGCCACGGTGGCAGAGTTCTTGCCTGCCATGCCGGAGACCCAGGTTCGATTCCCGGTGCCTGCCCATGCAAAAAAAAAAGAAAAGAAAAAACAGCATGGTACTGGCATAAAGATCAATATACTGACCAATGGAATCGAATAGAGCCTTCAGATATAGACCCTCTCATCTATGGACAATTGATCTTTGAGAAAGCAATCAAGTCAACTCACCTGGGACAGAACAGTCTCTTCAATAAATGGTGTTTGGAGAACTGGATATCCATATGCAAAAGAATGAAAGAGGATGCATATCTCACACCTTATACAAAAATTAACTCAAAATGGATCAAAGACCTAAACATTAGAGCTAAAACCATAAAACTTTTAGAAGAAAATGTAGGGAAATATCTTATAAAGCTTTTAATAGGAGGCAGTTTCCTAGATCTTACACCCAAAGCATGAGCAATGAAGCAAGAAATAGATAAATGGGGACACCTCAAATTTAAACATGATAGATAAATGGGGACACCTCAAATTTAAACATGATAGATAAATGGGGACACCTCAAATTTAAACACTTTTGTGCATCAAAGAACTTTGTCAAGAAAGTAAAAAGATATTGAGAAATCACATACCAAGAAAGTAAAAAGGCAGCCTATACAATGGGAGATGATATTTGGAAATGACGTATCAGATAAGGGTCTAGTATCCAGAAAATATAAAGAGATTGTTCAACTCAACAACAAAAAAAACAAACAACCCAATTAAAAAATTTAACCCAATTAAAAGACCTGAACAGACACTTCTCAGAAGAAATACAAATGGCTAAAAGGCACATGAAAAGATGCTCAACTTTCCTGGTTATTAGGGAAATGCAAATCAAAACCACAATGAGATATTATCTCATACTCAGCAGACAGCCATTATAAAAAAAAACAAAACGAAAAATGCTGGAGAGGATGTGGATGTGGAGAAAGAGGCACATGTATCCACTGTTGGTGGGAATGTTAAATGGTACAACCACTATAGAAGGCAGTTTGGCGGTTCCTCAGGAAGCTAAGTATAGAATTGCCATGTGATCCAGCTATACCATTGCTAGCTATCTATTCAGAGGACATGAGGGCAAGGACACAAATGGACATTTGCACACCAATGTTTATAGCAGCATTATTTTCAATTGCCAAGAGATGGAAACAGCCCAAATGTCCATCAACAGATGAGTGGCTAAACAAGCTGTGGCATATAGATATGATGGAATATTACACAGCTATAAGAAAGAATAAAGTCATGAAGCATGTAAGAACATGGATGGATCTTGAAAACATTATGCTGAGTGAAATTAGCCAGAAACAAAAGGACAAATACTGTATGGTCTCACTGATATGAACTAACGTTAATGAGTGAACTTGGAAAATTTATTATTATGCATTATACAGATACCCCCTTTTTAGTTTATGGTGTATTAGAGTGGCTAGAGGGAAATACCTGAAACTGTAGAGCTGTGTTCCAGTAGCCAATCATCTTAAAGATGATTGTATAATGATATAGCTTTCACAATAGGACTGTGTGATTATGAAAACCTCGTGTCTGATACTCTATGGACAGATGAGTAAAAAATATGGATAGTAAATAAATAAATAATAGGGGAAACAAGGTCAAAATAAATTGAGTAAATTGAAATACCAGTGGTCAATGAAAGGGAGTGGTAAGAGGTATTGCATATACGAGTTTTTTTCCTTTCTTTTGCTGGAGAGATGCAAGTGTTCAAAAAACGATCATGGCGATGAATATACAACTATGTGATGATATTGTGAGCCACTGATTGTAAACATGACAAGAAGGTTTTTATGTTTATTCATTGTTTATAATAAAAATATTTTTTAAAAAATGATCATGGTGATAGATCTATAACTATGTGATATTACGAGCCAGTGATTGTACACCATGTATGGACTGTGTGTGCGCGAAGATTTCTCAATAAAAATATTTTTTAAAAAAGAGTATACTCTACACCATTAGCTATAAATTGGCCAATTCTCAAGATTTGATCTTAAAGGCCAATCAAGAGAACTCTTAATTTCTTAAATTCTTAGACATCTGTTCATTTTTCATTCTAAACCCAAAAGAACAGCACAGTGCTTCTCTACTCACTCTGACCTCATTTTCTGCTTCTGTTTATAATCATTCACTCATTCAACAAATATTTATTGAACACCTACTAAATGTCATGCACTATTTTCTCATGGAGCACATGTTAATAAAAAGAGACAAATAACCAACCAAGTATGATACTAGGTCATCGGTGCCATAATAAGAAAGTTATAAGGGTGCGATACATGTACATGAAGAAGGATGATCATCCAATCTGAACCCATGTGGGAGTAAGAACAAGAGTCATAGAAAGTGTCTAAGAGAAGATAAGTAGCAGATGAAAGCCAGATGTTTGAGAAGTGGAGAAAAAATATTCCAGGCAGAAAATAGAGAGAAAAATGCAGGGAACCAAATGAACTTCAGTATGCTTGGAGTTTAAAGTACAAGTGACAGGAGATGAGAGAGGAAGTTAGAATTACATGCAAGGTTCACATCATGTAGAGCCTTGTAATTCACATTAAAAACTTCTTCCTAAAACAAAGGAGGTGCCAGAGAAAGGTTTTGGAAAAGAGAATATGATCAAATTTTTGTTTTAAAAGATCGTTTTTTCCAAAGATTAATAAAAAGGTTCATTTTTTCTAATCTTTTAAAATGATGGGACAATTGGACATCAATATGCAAAAAAATGAACTTTAATGCGTAACTTGGACCGTATGCGAAAACTAATTCAAAATAGATAATAGTTGAAATGTAAGACCTAAAACTGATCAAACTTTTAAAAGAAAACAGAAAATTTTTGTTACTTTGGGTTAGGCAAAAATTTTTTAGATGACATCAAAACCACAAGTAGCCCTTCAGTAAGACTCTACTAAGACAATTAAAAGGACAAGTCACAAGGGTGCACGGGTGTTCAGTGGTAGAATGCTCGCCTTCCATGTGGGAGACCTAGGTTCGATTCCTGGACCATGCACCCACACTCACCCCACCCCCCCAAAAAAAGACAAGCCACATACTGGTAGAAAATCTGTGCAAATCACCTATCTAATCAAGGACTACTACCTAAAATATTTAAAGAACTCTCAAATCTCAGTAAGAAAACAAACAACCCAATTTAAAGGAAGACAAAAAAGAGGAACAGAAACTTCACCAAAAATGGTATCTGGATAAATAAGCACATGAAAAGATGCTCAACATCCTTAGCCATTAGGGAAATGCAAACTAAAACCACAAGAAACCACTACAGACCTATTAGAATGGCCAAGATCACAAAGACCATACCAAGCATTGGTGAGGATGTGGAGCAACTAGAACTCTCATGCACATCTAGTGGAAATGTGAAATGGCAAAGCTACTTTGAAAAACAGTTTAACAGTTTCTTAAAAAGTTGAACACATACCTATCATATGATTCAGTCATTCCACTCCTAGGTATTTTACCCAAGAGAAAAGGAAATATATGTCCATACAAAGATTTGCACATGAATATGCACAGCAGTTTTATTCGAAAGAGCCCAAAACTTGAAACAAAAATGTCCTTTGATAGATAAACAGTTAAAACTATGGTATATCCATACCATGGAATGCTACGAAGCAATAACAAGGAACAAACTATAGATACATACAACGACCTTAATGAATCCCAAATTACTTACTCAGAGTGAAAGAAGACAAGACAAGAAAGATTATATAGTGTGATTCTATTTATATAAAATTCTAGAAAATGCAAATTTTATTGTGTAAAAGAAAGCAGATCAATGGTAGCCAGGGGACAGGGAAGAAGGATGGAAAAGAGGCAAGAGAAAGGGATTTCAAGGGGGCACAAAGAAATTCTTGGGGATGACAGATATGCTCATTATCCTGTCGTAAGGGTTTCAGAGATATATACATACATCAAAACATACCTGACAGCACATTTTAAGTATGTGTTGTTTATTGTACATCAATCAAAACTCAATAAAACTTTTTAAAAAAGGATAACTGTTATGTACTATTAAGAATAAGTGTAGGGCCATGGTGGCTCAGCAGGCAAGAATGCTTATCTGCCATGCCAGAGGACCCGAGTTCGTTTCCCGGTGCCTGCCCATGTAAAAAATAAATAAATAAATAATAATTAGTTTAAGCCTAACCTCATCATCAATCTTCATCTGGAAATCTTCCTCATTTTCTTCTTCTGGGGCAAAAAAGGACTTCTCGCCATAGCCAGCATCCTGGAAGAGGACAAAATCATCCATAAATCAATCTATTGATAGAAAAACACAAAACATAAGTTTTACTGAATCCCAAGTATAGAATATCAAAACACATTTTGCATAGAGGACAGGATCTGTAAAGACATCACTGTATCTATCAGCATTCTATATCCTTAGAGGATATTAGAACACATACTACCACATTTCAAGGAACTTACTATCTGACAGATGGATAATCAGGGCTCACAAGGAAGCTTAATTAGAGATGCTCATAAAAATTCAGACTCATTAATTCAGTGGGAAAGTGCTGTGTTGTCCCACTCCAGCTGGCCTTTCCTATAGTAGCCTGATAAGGATACTGTGCTTCTCTAAACCTCACCTCCAGCACAATCATCATCTCTGCCCACCTGGGAGGCTGTGGGAAACAAATGACAGGTACTCTCCCTGCTTACATGGCTGTCTTGGAAAGAAGAGATTTAAGTCACCACTCAAAACGATGTGCAATCATTTTCAAAGCAAAACAATAATCCCTAGGTCCCTCATTAAGCTTCCCCACTGAAATTTGGCTACACTGCAGTTTTCCCCAAAACTGTTTATACACAGAGAATGCCTCCTTCAGTGTTAATTTTTTTAGTAATTGGTAATAATCTAGCGACCATCATCTCTAAGCCAATGAGAAAAAAGTACCTATTCTCCCCCATCCCTCTGAAAAAATCCACAGGCAGGCAGTTGCTAAGAAGAGTATACCTTCAGTCGCTGCTCTGCAGCTATCATGCTGTAATAAGCACAGCATTGCTCTGGAGATACCATAGCTCTGATCTCCTCTTCAGTAGGTAAACGAAAATCAGACTTCAGCACCCACCAATTTGAGTCCATCCCTGAAAAAATACAGAGGGAGAATGAGACTATTTTGAATTCCAAAGGTGCTAACAATCATTGAGAGCAACAGGAATAACAAACCAAGACTGAAGGAGGCAATGTCCTAGAAGAGAAGAGGCCTAGCAATAGTTAGCATGACTGGCCAAAAAGCCTCTGCTGCTAGAGTTCCTACATCTCAATCAAAACATACGGTAGAATTCAGCATTAGGAATAACTTGGTCTATCACAAGGAAACCTGGTATATTACTTCCTTCCCAAAAATCACATTAAATTTCCTGGCAAACAAAATCAAAAAAGCAGTCAGAGCCTCCAGTGTTAGATTTACTAGTAGCGACTACTCTGGACTTATCAGTGAGGCAGATGTGTGTCAGAGGGTGGGAGATAATACAATAAAAATACAGGGGACTTCCACCCCAGTGGAAGAGGCAAAATGTCTAGCTGGGTGTGCTACTCTGGCCCATTTACCCAGTGACCCAAAAGTTTTTAGTTTTGAACAGGAACCAGAACAAAAAGAGATTCTGAGACAAGTCCAGGCTGCTCTGCCACTTGGGCCATATGATCCAGCAGATCCAATGGTGCTGGAAGCATCAGTGGCAAACAGAGACGCTGTCTAGAGACTTTGGCAGGCCCCTATAGGAAAATCACAATGCAGACCCACCAAGTTATCATGAGACCCAAGCTGCTATATATGAGCTGGGTGTTATGTGCCCTGTCATAAAGTTGGATATGCACGGTAGCACTCCATCATAAAATGGAAGTGGCATATGTGAGAAAGAGTTTCAATAGGTCCTGAAGGCACAAGCAGTTACAGGAGGAAGTGGCCCAAATGCCCATGGCCTCCACTCCTGCCACATTACTTTTCTTTCCCAGCCCTATGTCATAATCTAGTCTGCAGGGACTTCGATTTGTCTGTTCCTCCCACAAGATATTACACTGATCCATTAAACTGTTATGATGTTGATTGGACACAGTGAGCAAGAGGAGAGCATTTCCATCTCTACTTCAGCCAGCCAGCTTCTCCTGGGGAATTCATCGAAAACCTTCACTGAAATTCCCAGCTTGCAGCCTGCCTTATGGAACTTAGACTTATCCATCCCCACAGTCACATGAGACAACTACTACAAAAATCTTATAGTATTTACACATATCTCCTGTAGGTTCTGTTTCCCTAGAGAACCCTAATACAGCTTTGATCATCAATTTATATTTGTATTTCATTACCTGTATATGCTTATCCTTCACTGAAAATCATCATAATCCTTTTCTTGGAAAAAAGCAGAGAAGACAAATAACTAGTCACAATTGATAACCTGTGCGTTTGAAGTCAGCGCAGAGCTTTAACCTCTTCCTGATGCTACTTTCTGAATGGGAAGGAAAGGCTTTTTTAATATCTTCCATTCGGATCCGCCGTGGACGATCTTTACTCTTCCAGAAGAGGCGGTAAATAAAAACCTGCTCAACAAACCAAAAGTATTTCATTTGGCAAAGTAAAGGATGAAGGTCCTCACTAGGTCACCCCCCCCCCCACATACTTCTGCTCCAATGTGTCTTGACCTTTCCTGATGTGGCCCCAAATCCACATGCTCTTTTTAAGTGCACCCTGAACCATTCCCTAGCAACCTATCCTTACCTGTAGAAAGTCTCGAATATGTGTATTAGCCCTTTTGGAGTTGGGCCCAGGAACTTCAAACAAGGGGCACTGTTGGCCAACCACAAAAATATCCACCAATTCCCGAATATAATAACCTTGTCTCGTCCGAATGATCAGAAAGTCAGTTTCTGGCATCTTATGAAGATAAATTGGGGCACGAAAGAGGTTGTTCTCAAAAGCCTAACAAAATTAAAAACACATAAAAATTAAATACTGAAGAACCATAGAAAATTCAGTCAGATGAGAAAGGAAAATCAAGTTTGTTTGCTCTCTATCATCACTATGCTATCTAAGACTCATCCAGTAACATAAACAAATTTTAATTTGGAATAGAAAACAGGAGTTATCAATTCCTACCCACCGTCTATCTTTAAGAGTCAGCTGTACAGAAACTACAGGATGTGAAGTCAAGACGATGCTGGCTCTGCCACTCATTGTATGACTTCAGACAAGTTACTTAAAGTCTCTAAGATTAATTTTCCTTATCTATGAAATGGAGACACTTAAAATACATATACCTCACAGGATTTTTGCCAAGATCATATATAAAAAATCACTTTATCAACTAAAAAGTAATATACTACTGTCCTTGACCCTAGAGGACAAGGGTGAGGATCAAAACAATTGTTGAAAAAATGAGTGAGTTAATAAAAAATAAACAAAACAAAAAAAGAACAAGGTAGAAAGTATGCTAGACAGGACACATTAAATACCAGGACTAATACAGACTAAACACAAAGGGACACACAGAAGACAATGAAACAAATATTTGATGTAGTTTAAGGAGCCAGATGGTGAACAACCATTATAAGGAGCCTGTGATTATAAGGAAAGTCTTCTCAGAACATAGGAAGAGTGGACAGAAAGAGGGAGAATCTTCATTAAATGGGTATAGAAAGTTCTCAATTTGAAACAGATAAAGACAGAAAGAAAATTACAGGAAAAAAAAGAATCAAAGGAAGAAAGGATCTTTAAGAACTACAAAACACACCCATGCTCATAGTAGTATTAATCACAATTGTCAAAAGATGGAAACAGCCCAAATGTCCATCAAGTGATGAATGGATAAACTGGTATATATATATATACAATGGAATAGTATGTAGCTGTAAGAAGGAAAACTGGTATATATACACACAATGGAATAGTATGTAGCTACAAGAAGGAATGAAGTCTTGATGTATGCAAGAACATGGATGAACCTTGGAGACATGTTGAGCAAAATAAGCTAGAACCAAAAGTATAGTCGCACTAATTGAACTATAATGAGCAAACTCTGGGACTTAAAACACTAGCGCATAGGTTAACTGGAAACAGAGAGTAGAAAATGGGGAAATGATGCTTAAAATGTACAGAATTTTTAAAAAGGTTGGTTGCAAAGATTTGGAAACGGATAGAGGTGAAGGTAGCACAATACTCTAAGTGCAAATAACAGTGATGAGTATGAATATGGTTGAAAGGGGAAGTCGAGGGAGTGTATGTTACTAGACGGAAAGCTAGAGGATAAAACATGGGACTGCATAATATAGAGAAACCTGTTGTGGAAGAAGACTGTGGTTAATTGTACAAATATAAGAAAGTTCTTAAATGAACCAGAACAAATATATGTCACTATTACAAGGTGTTAATAATATGGTGATTGTGTTAGATTCAGTTGTCAACTTGGCCAGGTGAGCATACCTAGTCTTGTTGCTGTGGACATAAGCCAACGGTACGTGAACCTCATCTGTTGCCAATTACATCTGCAGTCAGCTAGGAGGCGTGTCTGCTGCAATGAGTGACGTTTGACTTAATTGGCTGGTGCTTAAATGAGAGAACACAATGTAGCACAGCCTAAGCAGCTCGGCATTCCTCATCTCAGCACTTGCAGCTCAGCCCAGGCCTTTGGAGATGTAGAAAGAAGTTACCCCGGGGAAACTTGTTGGAACCCAGGCGCCTAGAGAGAAGACCAGCAGAGACCATCCTGTGCCTTCCACGTAAGAAAGAACCTCAGTGGAAAGTTAGCTACCTTTCCTCTGAAGAACCAACAAAATAAATCCCCTTTTATTAAAAGCCAATCCGTCTCTGGTGTGTTGCATTCCGGCAGCTAGCAAACTAGAACAGATTTGGTACCAGGAGTGGGGTGCTGCTGCCGTTTGCAAATGCCAGATATGTTTGAATGGTGTTTTGTGATGGCTAAGGGGAAGATTTTGGAGGAACTGTGAAGAGAATGATGGAGAAGTCCTGGAGTGCGTGAAGAGACTGTTGGTGTAAATGGAACCACTGCCAATCTTGACAAAGGAGGACACAAAAAGGAGAGATTGGAGTTTGCAGAGTGAGAACCACAGAAGTTTGGGTCTGAAGCCAAGAAACCTCGGCCAGGAGAGTGGACCTACCTGTATGCGTGGAGAGGGTGAGTTTACCCTGAAGGGCAAGGATGAGTCTCCCCTCTCATTGCAATGGAAGAGTTGTGTAGCCTCGGTCCTTGGAAAAGGCGTAGCACGCTCCTTGGGGGACTGGGAGAGCCTGGCTGCCACCATGTGAAGGGGTTGAGCGTGTGCCCCAGAAATGGCAGAGAGCCCAGGGGTGGCCCTGATGCCTGGAGAGAGTGGAGCCCAGAGGTGGTCTCCTCGATGTTCCCCGAGGTTGATTTGGAAAGAGGCGGGCCACTGCATGGTCCCTTGGAAGGGGTGGGACTACCACTTTCTAAAGCTGAAGGATAATGACTTTCAGACTTTGAAATCCCACGGCGCTTGCCCTGCAGGTTTTACATCTGTTTCTTCCAATTTCTCCCTATGGAAATGAAAATCTGTATCCTGCGAATATCCTCCTTTGCTTATTGGCACTGGACTTGTTTTGAGATTCACAGGTCCACAGCAAGAGAATTTTTTACATCTGTGTAAGGTGATGCTTGAAGCTGCCAAGTTGACAAGGGGTGGACATGTGTTAGATTCAGTTCTCAACTTGGCCAGGTGAGCATACCTAGTTTTGTTGCTGCGGACATAAGCCAACAGTACGTGAACCTCATCTGTTGCTAATTACATCTGCAGTCAGCTAGGAGGCGTGTCTGCTGCAATGAGTGACGTTTGACTTAATTGGCTGGTGCTTAAATGAGAGAACGCAACGTAGCACAGCCTAAGCAGCTTGGCATTCCTCATCTCAGCACTTGCAGCTCAGCCCAGGCCTTTGGAGATGTAGAAAGAAGTTACCCCGGGGAAACTTGTTGGAACCCAGGCACCTAGAGAGAAGACCAACAGAGACCATCCTGTGCCTTCCACGTAAGAAAGAACCTCAGTGGAAAGTTAGCTGCCTTTCCTCTGAAGAACCAACAAAATAAATCCCCTTTTATTAAAAGCCAATCCGTCTCTGGTGTGTTGCATTCCGGCAGCTAGCAAACTAGAACAGTGATATATGGGAAAACATACAACTAAGGCAAACTAAGGACTCTAGTACAACATTGTAATATTCTTTCAATCATAAAAAAGGTACTATACCAATGCTAAGAGTCAATAATAGACGGTTTTAAAGGGTATGGGATTTTTTCTA